>JAOWBB010012933.1:0-60738 GCA_028565995.1 Ricinus marginatus
TATATAAAAAGCTTTATATGTACAAACATATACTTAATTATGTATGAAATAAAAAAACTAATTTTGTATATGATTATAAAAGTAATTATCAAAGATTTCGAGAAAATGAAATTTGAAATTTTACATGATTCAATTAATTTTATGAAAAGTTATACTAAAAAAAAAGCTGTAATTTAAATTATTTGAAATATTTTTATTTTTTAATCATACATTAATATTTTACAATCATTCTTAAGTAACTTTTTTCAAAATTGCGGACTCTTAGGAAATTGTGAAAGCCCACTGATGGCTACTTTTTACACGGATTGAATCACAGCAAATGACTACAAAAATTTAGTGTGAATTTTTTTATATTTATTAAATTTCTCGGATCTACAACCTCTTACTGTTTTTTCGAGAACAACAGATGTTTCGCCAGCGTATTAGCTGCTGGCTGCCTCAATAGATACTGATGACTAGTAAGTGCGTGGTGCTCAACATCCAAAGGAACTTCGAATGGGGAAGGAAAGGGGTGAGGGAAAAAGGGTGAGATTAAGTAATGAATGAAAGGAAATGGATGGGGAAAGAATTCATGGCCCATGGCTAGGTAGAAAGTGGGAAGGTGCTGCAGGGTGTCTAATCTGATTTGAGGTGAGGCCTTTCAACGGATAACCATGTTGGTTATTCAGCAGCTTACAGCCAATTTGCTTAAAAAGTTATGATCTTTTTAAACTCATTATTAGAAAGATTCAGATTCATTTCACGCAATTTTTTTTTAAAACTGCTAAATTTTTAAAATTTAAAATAATATTTGTTTAATATTCAAAATTTCGAGAAGTATAAATAAGATGGTAAAAAAAATAAGAAATGATGTGCAACAGTTACATAAGAATTTCTATTCATTTAAATATAAAATTAATATTACATAATTTTGTTTTTAATTAATGGATCAGATTTAATTAATTTTTTAAATTAAAATTTTATTAATTAAAATACAAAAAAAATAAAATCACCCAATAATTATTTTAAGATTAATATAACATCAGGTAATATTTTTTTGGCAAATGATGAATGAATTATAACAAAATATTTTCTAGCAAATAAGAAAATGTTTTATTTTAGATTTTTAATAAGTGAAAATTTTTATTTTTTCACCAAATGATTGTTTCTCTTATAGGCTCTTAGTGAAAAAATCAGTGGAACCTTGCAAAGTACGACAAATTAACACAGTAAGAGAAACAGAAAGATGCTTGACCATAATGCAATCACTTTTTGTGCAAAACGCTGCTGAAGAAAAGTTTCATCTTCATCGGATGTATAATAAGCTTCAAACAATTACTAATAATAGCAGGGATTTGGAAACAACATATGAAAATTCGAAGGCTGACGATGAACAATGTACATTAAAATGGTCAAGAAAGCGACCGACTCGTCAAACATCATGTTCGAATGTTTTAGGTAATTTTTTGTATTATATATTTGTAATTAATATTTATTTCTTAGTTTTCCTTGTCAAATAATATATCTTTTATTTATTTAAAGTTTTACTACCTCAGTTAATAACTTGTTTTTTAATATTTTAATGAAAAATTTGTTTTTAACTTTTATATGAAATTGAGATTGTTTTTGTATGGGTACTATAAGAAATGCTTTTTTAACCTTTGTTTTTATTTCAAATGCTGCTATAACTGAACCATAGTTTGACAATAGCTGTAATTTGATGTCAATTTAAATCAATATTATAATGGCTTAAATCAGTGCCTTTACTTATTTTCAACTATGTAATGTATATAATGCAGTCGCGGTTTATTTTTGAATGCCTTTTTCCAGGTTTATTTCTTCAGATAAAATTGTTAAATGAGAAGTAAGATTTCAGTTTAATACAGAGTCGGAATTAATTCTTATTCTTTGCGTACGAGTAATCTAATTTCCTTTTAAAATAAAAAGATACACTATTTATGTTTTTTTATGATAAAAAATAAAGCCCCTACCATTGTTATCTTTCACTTTGAAATAATTTTTGCTCGGTTTGTGATCCTTGTTTTAATCATGCGCGCCACGAGATACTAATATTTTAAATGAAATTATTTTTTTCCTGACTTGTAACATTTAATATTAAAACTTCAGTCGATCGACAATCGCCGACCAAGAATTCATCCTTAGTATCTGCATTCGTCGCCGATTCTTTGGCCCAACAATCCTACATGTCGGAACGAATACCGAGAAGCCTTTCTCCACCACCATCTCCGGTAGCAGCGGCCTTACTGGAAATGGGCTTCTCTCTAAGTCACATTGCACGAGCAACTCAAGCAATGGGTAAAAAACTCTTCGAT
Organism: Ricinus marginatus; assembly: GCA_028565995.1. NCBI lineage: Eukaryota > Metazoa > Arthropoda > Insecta > Psocodea > Ricinidae > Ricinus > Ricinus marginatus. The sequence goes on from JAOWBB010012933.1 coordinate 2,313, forward strand.
TATTATTGAAAAATTTTTCAATTCTTAAACAGAATATTTTATAATATGCTGTAATTAGGTTACGATAACTCTGACATGTCTGAGCGCACTATAAATCATCTTGCTACATGGATGATTGAGCATCCATATTTTGAAACCGATGACGAACTTCCATCTGCTCTACCAGAGAATAAGGTAAATTTAAGAATTATTTTTAAAAATATTTTTCCATTATTATGTTCAACAATATAATAAAATAACAAATAACATGAACTAATATAATATCATCCTAATTTCTGAAGTTTATCCCAAAATATTTTTATAATTTTTTTTTACTTTCTACAGACCTCCAAACTTTCTTTATTTAATAAAGTAATGATTTTAAAATCTTAACAAACCAAGTTATGTTAAAGAATTCTCTACCCAATAAAAGTTCTGAAGTGTTTTGATAATATGCAAATGATTTTCCAAATTTCGACACTCGATTATTATTATGATAGTTTATAAAACTATCAATTCCTTAGATTTTCTTTCATCACAATATCTTCGACTTTTCTTTTTATTTTATGCAATCTTCTTAAAAGTTCATATTTTATTAATCCAATGTGCATTTAGGGTACATAAAAGGTATATTGACATACAAAGGTAATTATTGCTTTGAGTCGAAAATAATTTGTCTAATAAATTAAAGTTAATACAAAAATATCAGTAATAATTTGCAATTATTTTCCTTGTTGACATTTATTAACGTGATGTCAATAATGTCTCATAAGCAATTAGCTAAATCTTAATGCAAAAGGTTAATTATAAATAAAAAATAGAGAAATTTGTTTTTTAAACCAGAAAAAATATAAAAAAAATAACCTAATTTAATTAAAATCAATATATATTTGAGATAGAATTTTATCGTGTCAAATTAAAATTTTCTCTCTGTCATTTTTGCCGGAGAAAATTTTGAATTATGTTCGATATTTTTTCGATGGATATACGAAACGAAGAATTTGATAAAATATTTTAATGAATATCCTACGTATGTAGAATATTCATTTCCATTTATTTCTCCTTAGAAGCATCAAGTGAATAAGGTTTGATGACTTTCAAACTACGAGTATTTTTATTGAGAGGCTCGACTTATGGGCCGAATTGCATATGTATTATCGATTATTTAAGAATTATAAAAAGCAAATATACAATTTTTTTTGATTTAGTATGAGATATTTGGGACCGGAATGGAACTGAATATAGACTCTTTTAATGATCCGGAGATGATCCCAAGGCGACCGCCAAGACTAAGAGGGTCGGCAGCAGATATCCGTCATCTTCTTCAGTATGAATCGTCACATGAAAGACAACGAAACAGAGAAAGACTTCATGTAAAGGGTGAAGCTAAACCCTTAATTTCACGTCAGGCATCATCAAAAAAATATCCCAGCGGTTTGTTATTTTTCGGTTTTCATAGTTGATTTTATCATTATGAAAAATATCTAAGATGATGAAAAAATCCTAAAATATTTAAGATTATAATAATAAAAAAAATACATTAATAAAAATTATATTCTGAATATTAATTTTTAAAATTTTCCCAGAATAAGAATTACAAAAAATTATAAATCAAATTTACTAAATTTGATTATAAATGAAATATAAAAATTAAAATTTAATAAATTTGAAAATAAAATGAAATTAGAAAAAATTACAAAATATAATCTGACAGATATATTGAACATAATGGTGACAATCAAAATAATTATGTATATTTTAGAATTTTCATTTTTTTTTATGTAGAATCTGCTTCATCATCTGCAGAAGATAAAATTGAAGACAGATCAAATAAAGCGGTGACTTCTCATTCTTTTACACCTAAGATATTATTAAACTACTTGGGTACTGAGCAAGGTATTATTGTCAGTTCTTTTTTTTATGGTCTGCAGAAACATCTATTATTTTGCATTAGATTTCATTGTATAAATTAGATGTTCATATTTGTTGTTTATTTTTTTCTCAGAATGCGAAACCATGTCTTTAGATTATGACTCAGACGTTCTGAATGTTTCCGAAGGAAATACTTCCGTGATGGCATCTGAAGTAGAACAATGCAATAAGGTGATTCTGGAACCTTGGATTATGAAAGGATCAGATCCATTAGGAGCGGCAGCAATTCCTAACGTTGCAACATGTGATTTAGGTGAATAGATTTACGCCTCATATTAAATTTTAAAAATTTTAGACATTTTACTTCATGATGCTTGAATCAATTCAGGGTACATCGGTAATTTAGACAAACAGGCTATATGAATTTTTTTAGTCATATGTATTAAGTAGAGACACTGAAAATGTTTTTAAATTTCATTCTAACAGGTGATAAGTCCGCATCTTTGAAGAGCACCAAAGAAGATCCCATTGGTCTTCAAGTGTTTGCCCTAATTTCACCAATCGATAGGATTACTTTGATGAAAAAAATGACACCAGCCAGCGCTATTCTTATTTCACGAGCAATAATAACTAGAGCTATTAATATCTTGTCACTCAGGTGAAGTGTTATGAATTTCGATTTTATTTTCATTATTTCAAAAATATGTCTCGGAATTTTATTTCAGATTTTACATGTAATTAGCTATTTTCTTTTTTCATTCCCTATTAGTAACGCTAATTAGTAACATTAATAGAAAACATGAATATTTTTCATTAATGATGAAATGGACATTTTAAACTGTTCTTTCCTCTTTTAGAAAAATAAAATCGAAAAAGACACAATGGGTAAAATTAATATGTTACAAGCTTCCTTAAAACTTAAGACAGTCGAAGCGCCACAGCGCTTCAAATATTGAATTTTTTATTTACATGTTAACTGAAAATTCAAATAATAGTTACTAAATAACTGTTAACTAATGAAAACCATAAGAAAAGAGTACTGAATTAATGCCTGCTTTCTACGTTTCTTTCGAATTCTAATCTTGGTCATAGAATTAAAACAAATCATGATTTTTTTCCTGGAACTCTTAGTCTACATTTAGTTAGGGACTGTTGTAAAACAATATATATCTTTGATAAAAGTGGCTGAACTTTGGAAAATCCCAAAATTATATATGTATATATTTTATTAGAAAGAGAATGATAAATTTGGTAAAAATGAATTAGCAAATTAAATGAATATATATATTGGAATATATATATAGATTTGGCACGGATATTTCATATAATTGAAATTGCAATTGTGAAAAGATTAATTTAAACCGAAAATAATATTTCAACTAAACACAATAGTGTAATAAAGAAACCGAAAGTTTCTAATTAAAAGAAATCAATATTTTGTTTTTCTATGTAATAAATCTAAAAATTCTTCATAACTACTCAGACATTTCAATATAACTCAAAATTTTTACTAATTTATTAAAACGCTTAGAATATTTCTCATATTACTATTTTAAACATAAACTTTTTATCATTATTATTAGAGCGTTAACAAAAATTTCATATTTTTCAGTGGATCTTGGTCTAGTTTTACAAAGGGATTATCAATAATTGGACTTTCCGACGTACGAAAAATAGTTCGTCTCATGTTCCTGGTTGCAGGAGGTCGAGTCGAATTACCTAATTTGGTCATCAGTAAAAAACTCCGTTTAAATTTTCTGAGTGACAATGATGACTTCAGTTCAATTCCTAATTTCTTATTCTTTAATGAATTAAATGATAAACTTGATTCGAAAACTTCAGATTCGTTGCAGGCTCTCAGTTGTGCTATTTCAGCATTGATTATTAAAGATTCAGAATCTTCCAACTTGGTTATTAAAATGTGTACTGAGGTAATAGAATATTAAATAATTGTAAAGCAATGTGCTTTAATAATTCTTAAGTATTGAAATTGGTAGAAAAGTTTACCTTAGAAAGTACAAAATTAGTTTAATAAGATTTTTTTCAAAATTAAATTTAAAGCTACTCAATTGCAGGAAGTGAAATGGCTCAAGCAACGATTCTAATGTGAGCTAAGCGAAGTATAACTGCCCTTCGAGGCAAAGAGAGAAATGGCTGAGTATCTTCGAGATTGAAAAAGAGAAATGAATGCGGAAAAGAAAAAATATTATTGATTTTATTTGACTGTAAATTTCCGGATTAGTAGTTTAAATGAAATCAACTGCATATTTTTTTTTTACAGTGTTTGAAGCAACAATACGCTTGATGCACAAACCGTATTGTTGCTTCAGTCATTCATCTTCACACGATGCCAGTAGCTGTGAAACTGGCCGTACTTATTCGATTTTTGCCCATGCGGCTGTCAGTAATAAAACAAAATATGTAACAAGTGCAAAAGTCACAATTTAAGAAATAGGCAGAAATTTCATAAAAATTTTTGTAAATTTATACAGAACTATAAACGCTTATACGCATAATCATCATTCCATCGTTATAAAGTTATATAGTTATAAATTAGTTTAATTAAAGTTATATAAAGTTATATAGTTATAAATTATCGTTCCATCGTTTACTGAATGAAAATTTTTTTCCCCTTAACTTCATTTTTTTAAAAATGTTTATTAGCTCTAAATTACCATCTGAGAAACTAAATATATCACGATAAAAAAATATATCTGAATGGATATTGTATATAATGTTTAAGAGGAGGTCTACAAAACGACACTTACATTATGAGTGTTTTTATATCATTTCTGATCGATCCCCTCTTATGGCTAGTATATGTAACAGTCATAGCAGAAAGAATTTAAAAGCAAATAAAAGTAAAAATTCCATTCTTGACATTAGAATACAAAAAGTAAATAGTAGATTAGCATAGTGAAACTTTTCCGTGGCTAAATGAGTCAAAGGAGAAGCTGGTTGCAGATCAAAGCTGATCAGTTTTATTTACGGCATTTTCTTTTTACGAAAAAATGATGTATAGAAATTAAGACTACTTTATTTCTATTTCGCAATAAATCACGTTGATAATAATTAATGTTGTCAAATGCTACTGATAAAACATCTTAATAATATTTTTTAAGTTATTTAATGATTTTTACCGCTTTTAATATCTCTTTTGCAGGATTTGTTGAAAATAGCTAAGGAAGGAATGCAGGAACATTCACCACATCAAACTCAATTTGCTGTGACTCAGACTTTGGTGAAACTTTTTGTCAATATTTTTATAAAAGGGCAATGTGAAAATTCTTCGGAGGAAAAGACTTTAATGAGTTCATTTGATGGTAATCAACAGTGCCCCCTATTACTGCCAGATGCACTGGCTGCTTGTGTGATTTCTGGAAAACTGGGATCAAACAATAGACAGTGGGCTGTATATCAATTGGTGATTTCCTTAATTTTCAATTCATAATTCATTTTGTGAATCTTTAATTCTCGATTCTTAACACTTTGACTGCCTACCAGGTTATCTTATCTGACTCTTTTTGATACTTACAAAGAATCTTTGAAAATATTTGAACGGATATTTCACAGTGTGTCATAAAATTGCACATTTTATGGTTGTTCAATTCAATTATTATAAATAATACACTGTTTACTAAACAAATTACTTGGAATGTAGACAAAGAGGAGGTTGAAATAGGATATTTTAGATAAAATCTTTTAGTTTTCTTCAGATTCCCTTCTATCTTTGATCGGTCCATTTCACCTATTTTATTGGAATAATATTGTTTGCATAATATTTTAATATTTTTCCCAGTCATTTTTGCGAAAGAACGAGATGCCGACTACGTCGAACTTTGTTTTATGTAATTTAATAATTTTGCCGATATACATTTTCTAAATTTTGTAATATATAAATCTTCTTTGTCTCAATTTTGTATAAAAGTACCAAAATGTTTACAACTGAAATACCCGACAGAAGTTGCATGCCAACTTTTAGTACCATTTGATGATAGATTTTCTAATTATCATGGCATGGGAAATCTACACCAATTTTTTCTTTTGCATTCGAAAGTAGCTAGTGGCTTGTTGTAGCGTTTTGCGAATAGCTATTACCTGCAGAAAGCACGAATGTTTTATACAATTGATATCATAATGGAAGTGTGTTTTGTGAATAACATCTATGCATTTCCATTTGACTATAACAGTTCCATTATTATCTTCTTCGACTACTATTTCTCCTCTATTTAATTTTTGATCAAGAACAGCTTTTGGAATGGATTCTTTTTGCACTTGATGAGTATTGCACATGATACCTCCTTCATTATTTCACTATCACTAAAATTGCACATATCAATTTTCAAATCAGAATCTGACTGTGTAATACTATTTATATTTCTCTTTCTGGGCAGTCTGATCTCTTCCTCACCACTGATATCTGAAATTATGTGAATGTCGTAATAGGTTTCTTCTTCACTGCCACATGACTCACTGAGAACTTAATTTTCCATTTTTATTTCAAAATTAAAACAAAGCTATGACAGAGATTTTAAGTTATACTATATTTGGCAAAGAATCGAACCGTCATGCAAAAAATTAGTGTCAGGATCTTAAAATGTATTGGTACAAATTATTAGAATCTATTCACTACCGGTAAGATTCTTCCAGCGGCCCTCATGGCCTGACGGGAACTTCGCATGTAATATGCACTGCGGTCAAAGTGTTAAAGTAATTCTTTTAGTTTTTCCCCTTTACAATTGTTTCTTTTCCATTCTCATGCGTATTTTTTTACGTAGGCTCATTATATTGTCGCAAGGATTAATTCCTTTTCAACGATAAATCAAGAAATGGTGAATGTTGCTGATTTATCTGGTGTTATGGGTCAGTGTTCTAAAATAGATTTAGAAGGTCACGACAATAAAATTTCTGTTACTATTTGGAACGAAAGAAAAAAGCTATTGGCAACTTGGTAAATCAACTATGAAAATTATATTTTAACTATTGTAATATTTAAAATCTTTTTTAGTGATAACTTCAAAAATTGGATAATTTGGAATTCGAAATAAAATCAATAGATTTTTTGAAAATAAATTAAATGAAATCCAAAATTCAAATTAAGATAATAATCTATATATAATGTTCATGTATGTAAATCTATAAAGTTCGGAAAATAAATTTTGAAAAAATTCGATATTAATCCTTGAGATTATTCCATTTTTCTTAATTCATGAAATTCGCAATTTATGAAAATACCATCCAAAATAGAAAATATTGAAAAAAATTAGTTTTTCTTCAATTGATTACATTTTTCTTTTATGAATATTTCTTTTCAATGCACCATATATTAAAAAAAATAATAATCATTTTTTCATGTCTATTATTTTTGTATGTTTACAGTTTATTTCTTTTTTTAAAGTTATCACATTTAAATTTTCTCTTCCAAATGAAATTTACATTAAATTTCATTTTCAAATTAAAATTTTCTTTATAATAGAAAACTTTATTTTTAAAAATTATTGTCTTTCAAACGTATTCGTATTATATATATTTATATATTCATATTTGTTATAAATTGTTATAGATACATATTTAATGTATTCGTATTAAGTGCAATTTTTTACTAAATTTTTAGCATTTTATAAAGTGCAAAATAATCTTGGACTTTCTGCTAAAAAGCGTAACATTTGAGTAGATTACTTTAAATCATGTTCAGTCTCAATTGCATCATTTAAACATTTTTTTAATTTTATTTTTTTAACTTTCTCCGGTGGAATTTTAAATTCATTAAAGTTTTGATACCATTTCAGTGGATATGACGGAACAATTCGACTTTGGGATTCAAAAGGCAATTTAACGCATACTTTAATATTAAAAAAGAATGGCACTTTATATGGAAGCGAATTTATCGGTGAATTAATTGGACCGGTTGTTTGGAGCTCATCCGGAAGATACATTATAGTCGCGGTGGAAAATTTTCTTAATATATGGCATCTTTCTGGTAAAACAATTGCTAAAAAACTATGTTTCTTGCTGTTTGTTACTTTGCTGACACGAATATTTAAACCAATTATTTTAGAATCAAACATTAAACGTTTCTCGTCTTCTATTTTAATTGACTTCTACCTTTATCAGACAAATATGGTTTGCTTTTATGATTTGCTTACTTTGTGAATTGAGATTCAATTCTAACGTCTTGAATGCGGATAGACTTTTCACTTTGTGAAAACTTGTTTTGATATTTCCATGTTGTCAGTTTTATAAGAGCAGGCAAAAAAATCTATTTCTGCATATGACATTTGCTTTTCACTCTCGTGGCATCTTGATTAGTAGAAGAGCTGAAGGAAGTATGTCGGTTACGATAAATGATATATATGAATGATTTCAGATTCTGGAGAATTTCCTGAACATTTTGAAGAAGTTGTGAATAGCTGGATAACTGCACTTGCCTATCCTGAAATTAGAACTGACAATACAACATTGTCTGAAACATGCTTAATAGGATGTATGGACGGCAGTTTGGAAATACTTACAATTAACGGAAACTTAAGAACGCGTCGGCAGCTCAGTCAAATCACTCACTACAACAGTAAGACTTTTTTAAGAGTTTTTAAAATAAAATTAATCAATATTTATATCTTAATGCAATTTTTTTTTTAGCTTCAGTAACCCATTTATCCTGGTACTTTGAGAGTGGTGATTTTTGTGCCGCCTTTAATGATGGAAAATTAAGTTTCGGCTCCTTTAGTGACAAACTTTTTCTGTGTAAAATCCAAGCACATAAGACTAATTTGACAGGTTTAAAATGGGCTCCTGGAGGAAAATTGCTAGCATCTGCCAGCCTCGATAGTGTAAAAATTTGGCGACTAGCGAATGATTCCTATATAACTGAACATTTGTTAGACGGCAAACAAGAACCATCATGCTTAGAATGGTCTCCTCGAATTGGTATAATAATTTTCAATAAGTTAAAATTATCATTCTTCGATAAGTTTTTCGCAGAATCAAAATCTAAATTTTTATTTTATTTTCCAACAATTTGCAGGAAAAGACTCGAGACCTTTAACTCTTTGTGTTGGAACTAATTTAGGCTGCATTGATATTTGGAAATTGCCAGATTCTTCTGGATTACAATGTGTTTTACCTATCTTAGTACGCAAGCTTCAAGGACATTTACATCAACCTGTCTCTTGTTTGAGTATGCATTTTGAAGGCAATTTTTTTGCTTCAGGTACTTTTATCTCGTATTTTATTTATAATAGGCATTTTTTCCAGTTATATACTATATTAATATATGATATTTCATAATCAGTTTTTTTTTCTTAAAACTTCATACTTCTTTCCCGTATATTATTTCTGTATGTTAGTCCTATTGTTTTAATACCTTGTTATTTCGAATGTAAAAACCAGTTTATAAAAAACAATTTTTTGGAAGCCAAAAAATTAACTGGATTTACAGTATTTTTTTTCTTTGGATTTTAAGAATTATGAGTCACTGAAAGACTTTCTTTTAAGTAATTTTTTTAAGTTTCTTTAATTCCTTTAAATTATTAAAAGAGTTTTTTCTTGTACTTAGCAAGCGATTTAGATTTGTTCTGGCACAGTTAACGGTTTTTCTTCGCAAAAGCAATGAAAATTTTTTGTTAACAGGATGTACGAAAGGTCCTACTGGTATAGTCAATATTTGGTCCTTGGAGGATGGTACTCTTTTGCAGACCAACACTGGTCCCGGTGGTGTGAACAGTCTTTCGTGGTTAGATAATTCAGGACTTGCTATTTGTTTTTCGCGTTCAAAGGTATGACATGTATATGATATTCCGAAGGTAATAGTTTAATTATACATCGAATTACGAAATAATTTACTATTGTTTTAGGTGGCTATGATCACTCAATATACAAATGCTATTTTCACTAAAAATAGAACATTAGCGGCTTCCAGATATGCTTTAGCGAAGCAAGGAATCTTCGGTCTTCACAATGCATCATATTTGAAAACATTCCTTCAGTATCTACCAACAATTATCCGACAACAACATGCTTACGAAAAAATTATTTTAACCAGCGGCGACCAACTTATGCATTCTGATGTATTACATTCTCTTGTAAATTTGGTATTGGCTTTAAAATTGGACCCTATTTTATGCAGCTCTTACGGTATGTCCGTTTCATCAATAGATTTTGTATTTTCTTCATTTTATATGTTAACTGTTAATTTCAACATTAACTTAACAATTTTCTTTTTTGTGTTAACATTAGTCTTACGATTTTTCTGCGGTTTGATTTTGTTTAATCACATTTAACATATTCGAGAGTTTCATATTATTAAAATTATTTTTAATTTAATCCAAATTACATGTGGACCTTTTTAATTATTCCACAACTTACCATTATTAAATCTTCCTTTAATTTCTACTCTTTATCGGTAGGAAAATATCTGTCATTCATTATATCCTGCAAACTTGATATGATACAATCCTACACTGGACAACTTTGTCTACTGATTTTAAAACGCCTTTTAGGAACTGTTCACATTTTGTCTGTTAACTTCAAAATTACATTACATCACATTACATATTACAAAAATATATACTTCAAAAATATTACATTAAAGCTTTTACAGTTTTAAATTTTGGAATGCAGAATATAATTTTTTGATTAAATATATTTATTTAGCTCGATTGATTTTGAATTTTTTTTAATTGTTTGTTAAGTGTAAAATATATATTGTGCATTTCAGACTCGGATTGGCAATGGCTGAAGGCCGTATCTCTTATAACAGAAGTAGCGGAGGCATTAATAAAAAGAACTGATTTCCCTGACGAATTCATAAAAAACGCTTTAAATAATGACGAAATGGATAGTGAATTAAGTCCAATTAATAACAGCTCATGGTCCTGGTCTGCAGACGAGCAAATGATGCATTGGTTTTGGAATTATCCTCAGCATTGGAAAAGAGGAGGAAAATGTGAAGCCTATTTTTGGGGTTGTGGAAAAAACGGTCAAATGGGAGAAGCAGGTTTGTTATATTATTAGGAAATTTTTTATTTATTTCGTTAATTTGATTTTATGAGTTTTAATTAAATTTTTTTTCAGGACGATATGTTCTTGAACCAACACTTGTAGAATCATTTTCTGCGGCGCAGCAAATTGTTTGCGGGCAAAATTGTACTTTTATTGTACACTGCAACGGAACAGTTTGGGCTTGTGGAGAAGGAACTCATGGTAGATTAGGACAGGGCAATTCCGAAAATTTACGATCTCCCACAATTATTTCTTCATTACATGGTAAAATGACTTATAGTAACTTAAAAATCATAGTTTTCCCTTATTATTTATTCATTAGACTTTTAATCGTAATTCTAATGTCAGATTGGATATGTCATTTTAAGTTTTATATTATAAGTGTTTTGATATAAAAAACAATAGAAATTATAATAAACTTTGAAAAGTTAAATATACATTTAAACAGACTATTTAAAGTAATCGTTGTGATTAATCAAGATTTTATTTAGTACATTGCTAAAGAAACTTATAATGCCTAACGTTAATATTAAAACTAATACTAAAATTAATTGTATCAATTTTTACTAACGTTAACTAGATTCAGTAATAAATAATTTTTTGATTTTAATAATATCTACTTTTTTAATAATATATAAATCATTTAGAAAATTTAAAGTGGTACAGGTTTATATTTGGAATAAATATGGTTTTTGAACCAGCTTTTCTTATATTTAAGATTTCCTATGATTAAAAAAAAAAAAAAAGAAAGAAAAGCAAGAAATGTGTTATAAATTTATTTTCACTGTTATATGTAAACTATTAAAAATCAATACATATATTTAACTATTAAAAACCATACTTATATTTCTAACATATATATAAATATACAAATATCGAATCTAAAAAAGATTTTAAAATAATATTTATAGTTTAATCCTTTAAAATGTTTTGTAAATTGAGATTTCATCATTGTTATCTAATATGATTGCTAACAATCAGTTTTGTAAATATTTGTAGCCTTACTTTTTATTTATTGAAGCTGAAAGTAGCATTTTAAGATTTAGCAATTTGATACCGACACTAAATTTATTTATATTTTTTATTATAATTATTTATATTTTCAGTATATTCTTTCTGATGATTTAAAGTCTAAACTCTTTTTTAGGTTTCGTTATTATACAGGTTGCAACTTCTCTAGGTTCTGACGGGCATTCACTTGCTGTAGCCGAAACAGGAGAGGTTTTTAGCTGGGGTGATGGTGATTACGGAAAACTAGGACATAATAACTGTGAAAGACAGCGTAAACCTAAATTAATTGAGACGCTACAAGAAGAAAGAATAATTCAAGTAAATTTGTAAAATAGTTTTCTCTTTTATTCTATATATATTCATAAACATAATTTAAATTTTAATGGAAAAGTAAAAAAAACCTCAAAACATTGATCGTCTAAATTATTTATCATTTTGAAATTAGATAGGCCCGTAAAAGCATTGACGTACTTTTATTTAATATTCTTCATAATACTATAATTTTTAAGCACATAATTTTTTATTGCAAACATTATATTTAATTTAAACGAAAAATATAGTTCAAAAAATTCGCAGAATATTATTTCCAAATATTGATTAATAAATCTTAATTCTTAATCTTTTATACTTTATTAATTTACATAGGTAGCCTGTGGATTCAAGCACAGTGCGGTAGTGAGTGCTAGTGGTAAACTTTTCACTTTTGGCTGCGGTGAATATGGAAGATTGGGATTAGGATCATCTGCTAACAAAAAAGTACCCGAAAGAGTCGCTTCTTTGGAAGGCTACAATATAGAACAAGTATGAATTTTGTTACTATCAATTTTAAAACTATTTTTTTTTTTGAGAAATTTTTTTTATTATTTGACTTATTGTTTGTTATTTATCTTATTTTATATATTATTATTTTTTTGGTTTCTTATTAAATGTTATACTAATATATTTTGGGTATATGTATCACAAACATATTATTCAGTGCTGCATATTATTCATAGTCATATTTTTTATTAAATTATTTTATGCCGTTTTTGCAGATTAGTTTAGGTTAAAAAAATTTCTTTAAAAAGTATAATGATATTTACGAAATAATTATTTCATCAAAATAAAATAATTATGGCATTACCTACAACTATATAACGCAATATCAAAAGTTTGAGAATGGAAACAAATGTTTGACGTTATATTCATAATACACTAAATGTATTTAAAAAGCTGTATACGAGAAAAGAATAGAAGACATTCATTGGTGGTCTGATTATTTTAGTCTTGAGTCGTATTTCTTGATACAACTTTCTTACAGTGGTATTCATTTATAATTTCGTTGAAACAGTTTTGAGGAAAATAAGTCCATTCTTATGGTATTCCCTTCCCCCACTTTCCAAATTATTTTTTATATTTCTTTTTGTTTTATAATGAAGATTTTGCTTCCTTTTATATAGAATAATTTTTTAATCTTAATGCAACTTTTTCTAATGTGAAACAAATAAGAAAATAACTCTCCACATAACTGGCACACATTTTCAGCTAAATCAGATGAATTAATTCAGAATTTTAGACTAAAGAAATAAGTTTTTCTTTATATCAGATATTTTTACAATAACTGCAACACTAATACTTTGTTGTAATGTAACTTTATAAGGTAATCTCTGATCCGGTCGTAATTTTTATTAATTAAATAAGCAATTATTTAAAAATCACATTTCATCCTATGCATGTCGATGAAGATATTAAAATCCTTAATGATGAACTTATTTTGAAGAAATGCGCTGATTTTGGATTTCGAATTTTTTACATAAGCTTAAGATATTTTTAAAATGGAAGTTGATTGTTACTATCTCTCCGTTTTAAAATTTTACAAAATCTGTTACTTTCATATAAGCTTAAGATTTTTTCATTTGTTCCATATCTGTTACAAAAGCAGCGTTTTACAGTAGAAAAGTATAATAATATTGCAAATTTTAATGAAAAAAAAATATCAATTTAAATTTAATATCGCCTTGTTTGCTTGTAATTTAGAATATTAAGAATGATTTGATCATTCTGGCTCGGATTTGAATTTTGTCTGATGATGTGCCTCATGAAAATTAAATGTGCTTGCCTTTGATGAATAGAACTTATGTTCTAATGAAGTACTTGAAAATAATGCAGACTTGCAAACGGGTTACTAGTGCGCATAGGCGGACAATTCTCAAAGTAAAATTTCTTTTAATCAAAATTGCTATGGGAGAGTTTCATGCGTACTCAACAACTTTTTGAACCCATGCAGGTGGAAATGCAGCATTCACTCTCCGGGTTAGAAATAATAATGAAACGTCCAATCATAACAGAAGAGGCTTGTTTAGGATGGAGCAAGAGCCCGAATGAATGGGAAAAATAAAGTCAAATTTAAAAATCGGAACGCAATATGATCTTGTAAATTGTTGTGAATAAGCGAGATTTTTTATTGTATTTCCGACACTTGCTTCAGTCTGTTTAAATCATTCGCTGAGTGTATATCTCTAAAAACTTCCCTGTGTATTAAGATGATGTTTAATCATAATTTCGGTTAAGCATAATGTTTCCTAGCTTTTGGGAATACAGTGTAAACATAAAAAATGTTGCGATTATTCGATTTAATAAATTCGATTTTAAATCGATAAATCTGATAATAAATTAAATAAATGTGATAATTCGATAAAATTTAAGATTTTTTGAGCCCAAATATAGAAGTTTAAGATTAATCAAATTAAATTTTCTTCTATAGGTATATTGTGGCTTGAATCACACCGTTTGTATTGGGAATGAGGGAAAAATAATATGGTCTTTCGGAAATGGTGATTATGGGAAACTTGGACTCGGAAACAGCAGTACAAAACTAACTCCCCACAAAATAGAAGCTCTCGCCGAATGGCAAATAAAAAAAGCACAATGTGGCACTCAATTTACTGTTTTCTTGACCACTGACGGTCAAGTTTTTACTTGTGGATTGGATAAGTTAACAGGAAGAATGGAATCTAAAATCAAAGTTTTCACAAAGCCCTACAAGGTAAGTTTCATATCTCATTTATTTGTTCCATTGTTCTCAAAAATCAGTTTTTAAAAATTGAAAAACTTTATCTAACTTATGGATTTCTTTAATCTCAAAAGGAAATAATAGTTAAGCTTTGTAATAATTTCTTATTCTTAGATTTTATTAGTTAAGAATAAAAGCACTTTAAAAAATCTATATTGACAAATAGATACATAAATAAAAGACAAAAGTGCATGGAAATAAGGAAGTTTGTTCAGATTCATTAAATGTTAGAAATCATGTAATAGGAACTAATGATTAAATTGGCTCAAGTTCGATTACTAATTGATACAGTATTCTATCAAAATGATGAATCCGATCTTAGCCATAAAGCACAATAGATATTCAATTAAATTAAATTGTATGAACTTTAATATTGCTTTTTTATCATACTAGATCTATCATTGAGAGGTACATTTTAGATCAAATTTTTTTAATATCTGATTTATTTCTTCTTTCTCAAATGTAAAATTAAAAGTTGATTAGTAGCATGGATAATGAAATCGATAAATTTCAGTAGGTAAACCTTAATCTTCTGTTCCTTGAATTCTTGAATTTATTTATATGCGTATTTATATGCGTAATTGGTTTATATCATATATTTATTAGCGATATATTTATAGTAGTCGTATCTTTTTCATAGTGGGTTGATGGCAAATCTACTAAGAGAAAAATAAAAGATAAAAATAAAATTTAGCATGAATATGAGAAACTTCGAATCCCCAAAACCTGGTAAAATTCTGTTATTGAATCACTTTTCGTACTAGGAAAATTCTGAAGTTCTTAAAACTCTTGATTTTTTGAAACTATTATGTCGTAAAATATTTTTGTTTACATTTTTGGAATAGATTATATGTATATTTTTATACATATTTATAAAATATAATAAAATAAATGTAACAAATGGAACTGAGAGTGCGGCCAAAACCTGTAGTACGCATTGCATCGGCAAACAAAGGTATCATTTCGAAAAAAGAATACTTTGTTAAGAAGATAGGAGAACAGGTGAAAGAACATCCATATTTGTGCCAATTGCTGAGATGTTGGAGACCGAAAGCTAGTCTGATCTATCCCGGCGTACCTGATGAACATAACATTTTATATCAATATGATATTAATCGGAATCTACCAAATATTTTCATTGAAGATGAAGCTGAGGAAAGTTACCTTAGAAACCCTCCACCCTGCATTGTTGTTCTCGGAAAATCGTCTCTTAAGATGCAACAGCTATCGATGAAAATTGCTGATTACTATGGGAATGTCCTAATAGATGTTGATAATATTGTACAGGACGTCATTTTTTCAAAGGATGAAGTTGGTGAATTTTTAGATCGGATTTTACGTACCGGAGCCTCTCTCTCTGTAAATTTTTTGATGGCTCTTCTCTCCTACAAAGCCCATTCGGCAATTGCAAGGCATAGAGGCTATGTCATTTCTGGACTTCCCTGCCTCTCTTTTCTTTCCGAAATAGATGCAGAACAGCAATTAAATTATCTGTTGCTTTGGGATTGTAAACCTAATATTTTCATTAACCTTTTGGACGGAAATGAAGAAATGATGTCTGAAAAATTTAAAATTCGCTACGACTTTATCGAAGCAACTGGTAAATTCCAGAAAATCATTTCCGTCAAAATGAAGGAAGCAGATGAAAAATGGTTCGAAGAAGAGCAAGACGAACTATTGCCGATTAAGTCAGTTTCAGTACCGCAGGAAAAAGATCTGAACATCGAACCGTCAAGTCAGTGGCTGACCATAGACAAGGATGAATCATTCCACGTTATTTCAGAGTTGGAACTTTTTGAGCAGAGCGCGAAGCCCGTCATTGATCTCTTTGCAGCTCGCATTGATCCTCAATGTTTCAGAACCGTCGATGCCCGCATTGGAAATGAATTTGAAATAATACAAATGTATTTAAGCATGTTGCCCTTCTGTAGGTCTCCGATTGCAGTTCCTTTTATCAAACCTGAAGAAATAGATCGGGTAGAAGAAACGAATCTTAACAAATATGGTTTAGATTTGGAAGAAATGACGGATTCGCTGGCTGAGGAAAATCTGGAAAACGTCATTGGTTTGTCCGCGGAAGAAGCATTTCCAAAATTATTTTCCAGAAATGTAGTATCTGCGAAATTTCGGTATGAATTGTCTCATTACAATTACATATGTCCCGTTACCTTTAGGCATGGAGATATTGTCACGGGTAAATCGGAATTTGCAGTTTCTTTTATGAAATACATTTATTTTATGAGGGATAAGAATGCCATGATGCACTTCATAGAGAATCCTAGATACTATGTACTTCCCGTAATACCGAAACCATTGCACCGCGCAATAATAGTTGGATATCCGTATTCTGGTAAAACGAAATTGGCGCAAGACCTTGCTCGGCAGT
This sequence comes from Ricinus marginatus, assembly GCA_028565995.1. Classification (NCBI taxonomy): domain Eukaryota; kingdom Metazoa; phylum Arthropoda; class Insecta; order Psocodea; family Ricinidae; genus Ricinus; species Ricinus marginatus. The sequence goes on from JAOWBB010012933.1 coordinate 19,613, forward strand.
TTTCAATACCAATCATAGATTTGGCGGAACTTGCAGAGCGTGATAGGATGCAGAAAATTAAAGAATACAGAGAATTTTGCCGCGAAAAAGCCATGTCGAGGGAAATAATTCGACTGACTGCTGAGGCATGGAACGAGTGGAGAGAAGAAGAAAACGAACGCATTGCTTTAATCGAAGAATGGTTAGAGTTCGTTCAAGATTTGTTACTGCAGAGGATAAATCTTTTCTACAGTAGGTATTCCAAAGAAGCGGAAAATGAAAAGCAAATTAAATCTCATCTGTTAAGCGGTGAAGATTACGGAGAGCACGAAGATATAGATATCGAAGTCACGGATAAGGAGAGGTCAAAAAAATTCGAGATGGAAATTCGCGGGACCACCATTTCTCTGAGCAACAGCACCGCTCCGTACGATAGGGAAAACGCTCAGGGTAACGACGCTTCCTTGACCCCCTCCGAAAAGATTATACAAGCTATGAAACATGAAAATTATGAATTTGACGAGAATGGTGTGGAAGTGGAAGCGGATTTGTTTTTGTCAACGTTGTGGAATAATTTCGCAAAAAATAGAACTAAGCAGACGGAAAGGTTAACCGAGGCAGAAGAGGAAGGGAAAGTTAGTACTTCAGAAGAAAGCGTTAACACCATCAATTGGGCGAGTTTCTTACCACCACAGTCTATTTCTAGTTTTTTGTTGTCAGAAATTAACTGGACCGTTAGGGAGAGAAGAAAATCCTTTAGCGACTTGCTGTTGGCGGCAAAAAATACCTATTTGGAGCCGTCCGCGTTGAAAGCTGAATTTGCAAAATGGAGGCTGCCATTCATGGATGTAAGACTGTGCGAAAAATTTTACGATAATCCACTGCTGCTGCTTCACTATTGCCCTGAGTGGCTAAAAGAGCGACCCGCGTTTCCCGAACCGATTGATGCCGCTCATCCCGACGTAATCGAAGCCGGTCGGGCATCCTACGAGAAATCAAAAGTTGTTCGCATAGTACAAGATGAAGAAATATTGGGAATGCTCCTGAGTTCCGCCGTTGAAAAGGCAGAAAAAGGCGGAATGCGTTGCACTGGGGAGGTAGTAACTCCCGGCGGTTGGGTGATCGACAATATGTGCCTCAGCAAAAAAATTTGGGATATTCTTTACAGGGAAAACGTTCGTCCCAATTACGTGTATTCGCTCATCGATGATGATCCCACGTACGAGAGGATTATCAAACTTTGGTTGAAATCACAGCCCCAATCTGTAAATGGGAAGACGCCAAAGAAATTGAGCAACGAAAACGAAAAATTTTATGCAAGCGAAAAACTCAAATCTACGTTTGATCTAGGTTTAGATTTAAATGTGGACGTAGAAATATCGGAAACCTCGATACGGACTGAGGAGGATGTCGTCAATATTCTTCACGAAAACCTGAGCCTCGTTAAAGAGGGTGACAGTGAATTAGACAAGATCTTTAAAAATATCGTCAGCGGAAAAGAGGAAAATTACTACAATGTGAGAGAGATGATGTCGCAGAGCATCATACAGTCTGGAATGAGGGAAGATCCCTCTTGGAAGGGAAATGGAGCCGAGATCATCGAAAATGTGATCAGTCCCCGGTCAATCTTTGACTATTTATTTTTTCCACACTTGGTAACCTATTCCAACACTCTACATTACTTACCCGTCGGTCCGCAACTGGAGAAAATACCCCGCGATTTGTTTTCGCCGCGCATAAGTGGGAACAGTTCTGATTTTCAATTTGACACCGATTACGGTAACCTTTCAAGGTTTTATTCGAACCTTCTGAAAATAGTACATCATTTGGAAAAACTTGAGGAAATTCTGCCGTGGGTCGAGTGCAAACTGAAAAAGATCGTTATTAACGGCAAGAATTCGGAGGAAGTATTGTCGGAAGCGTTGAAAGAGCTTGACGAGGTGTTGGGAAAAAAACCAAGAGAGTTGGAACCGGCAGAATTGGACGAAGTGAAGGAAGCTTACGTCGCAGACGGCGAGGCAGCAACTCCGGTAAACATTGAAGTAGCTGCTGTTGATCGCAAGGAAATAAGCGCGGTTAATAAAAACGAAGACATTCGAATTTTTGGTGAATCAGGTCCGTTTTGTATCGTGAACTTGGAACGAAATATACTTGTTAAGGGAAAGCCGGAGTACTTGCTGAAATTCTACGGGAAACTGTATGCCTTTTGGGACCAAGAAGCAAAGAATAAATTTATGGAGACGCCCAGGAAGTATGCTCCTTTTTATTCCGCCATTCGGGATCTTCCCCCGGTGAGGGTGTGCGTCATGGGTGCCACAGGCTGTGGTAAAACGACTTTCGTCAACTTCCTCTCTCGACATTTCGGATTATTTCTCAACGAGTACCTTTCGTTTCTCAGCAAGCGCTTACTGCCATATGTTTCGCGCGATTTTAGGAAATTCGAAATGCTCGAGGACAAGAAACTGTTGCTTTCGGATAATCACAATGAAGAAGCAAGGAAGGTGTTGCTCAAGTTTAAGAGTCTGCCTTGGGCGATGCGTAGCTTTTGGTTGGAGAACCCGCCTTACTTTTCCGATAACGAGGAAGAGCAAGACGAAATGTTTCAGCTGCTAGAAATATTCCAAAAACCGGTTGCGGAAAAAGAGTTTTTGATGGACGAACTCGAAGACCAAAAATTTTCTGAATTTTCGGATTATCCAAGCTTCAGGCAGATCGAAGCCTTGCTCAAGAACTATGTGGAGTTTGGCTCGGCTTTTCCGGAAATCGTGGCGGAGAAAAGCTACGGCGCAATGTGGGCGATGGAACCGTGCGCGAGCAGAGGATTCATCGCTGACGAATTTCCTTTTCGAACGAGCGACATTTCCGAAATGCAGAAAAATAAGTTGTTTCCGGATATTGTACTCGACGTGAAACTCTCCGAGAAAGATGCCGTCGGTGAAAACTTAGACAAAGCCATGAAAGTGTGGAAGGAGAAACTGACCGAAGAAATGGAGGAAGAAGAGCGTTTGGAAGACGTAGTGCGCACAATACAGAATCTATGCATGACGGCAAGGAAGAAGAATTTGTTTATACAGAAAAAACTGCCTTGGAATTTAAAAGATGAAAACAGGAAAGAACTTTCGGAGGAGGAAAATTTTTATTTTGGAGAATTAGAATCAGACGGGGATGAAACGACTGCATCAAAGGTTTCGGATTTGCATAATGAGGCGAAGATGGAGATCGAGGAGATTCTGAAACAGGAATTTCCACCTCTGGTGTTCAATGCGAATTTTGAATCCTACGAAGAAGGGAAAAATCGTTTGGAAGCACAGTTATTGAGTAATTACAGAAAAGAAATAAACGAAATAAGTAAAATAAAGGAGGAACTTGACAAGTTGGGTATTCCGTGCTTCGAAGTGGATGGTAAAAATCCGTTCTCTAGGAATTTCATCAATCTCATCAGGTATATTAACAATATGAAGAAAAGATCAGTTAAAGGCTGCGAACATGCTTTTATAGTGGAGTTGGCTGTCGCTGAGAAGCTACTTAAGAAAGGATATTACATATTGAGCAGATTCGGTAGACGATGTCCGGTTCAGATGTATAAAATGAAAAACCCTATCCATATGTACGTATCCTACAAAGAAAAAGGCAAAGTAACGGCAGTGGCTTACAGAAACTACATATATTTCGTTAGTGGCGAAAACGAGGTGAAAAACTTCATCGAAAATCCACTTAAATACACGTTCAACGAGGCGATGCTTCCTTACTGTCCCTTGAGGGTAGCGGTCATCGGGCCTCCTAAGTGCGGCAAAACAACGTTGTCGAACAAACTGGCCGAGACCTTTTCTCTGAAAGTAATATCGACAGGGGAGGCGATCCGATTCGTGCTGCGGCACATGCCTGAGAGTTTACTGGCGAAATCGATAGACCGCTACCTTCGAAGAGGATGTTTTCTGTCTTCGAGCCTGAAAATGGAAGCAGTGAAGGCTGCTTTGAACGATCCCAAATGTGCTGCTCAGGGATTCGTGCTGGACGGCTTTCCGTTCGATGCTGCGACCGCAGAAAGTCTTGCCAACTGCGGTAATCTTCCGTTCGTGATATTAAGTTTGATATGCGATGCTGATTTTGGGAAGGAAAACCAGAAGAATATTGACGTTGGCTCATTTCGCATAAAGTTCGAGCAGCGCATTAACCTCGGCCTGAGGTACAAAGATTGGGAAACAAGTTACAGGAAGTTTATTCAATGGAATCTTTTGAACTATCACAATTTGTATGAAGTGGAAGCCACAAGAAGCAAATGCGACGTGTTTTACTCTTGTTACGACATCATAAGAAAAGCTTATTTTGGAATCTTACATTATGTTGAATACTGCGTCAGCGACAGAGCATTACCCCTTCAATATCTGTGCATCGGCCAGCACGAATTTGAGATGAGGAAAAGCCCCTATCAGAACAATTGTCCGGTGTGCTGGGGCGAACGAGAAGTGCTGAGCATCTGCGGGGATCCACCTTCTCGCGATGGCCTGGTACAGTATCTGGAATATATATATTGGGTGTGTCCAACCCATATGGAAAAGTTTCTGCAGGAACCAAAAAAATTCCTTCCGCCGTTAACAACTTTTCCGCCTTCGACGATGCCGAGGATTCCAAGTCCAAGAAAATCTTTTGATTCTCCTGGACACGAGTTGTCGGTCCACGGCTTCGGCCGATGCACGGTGACCAAGAAAGATTTCCCCGGAAGTTTGGAATGGGAAGGAACCTGGAATTGCGCCGTGCAGTTCGCCAACAAGATATACTTATGCAGAAACGAGGAAATGAAGAACAGGTTTATGATGAGGCCCTGGCGCTACTACCAGGTAGACTTAGAATTCGAGTCGAATCTGCGCACCAAATCGGAAGCAATAACATCTTTAGGACCTCCGAAGCTGACGTCACTACCGGCAATCGGCTTCCTCGAGCAGACAGTGGCTCAAGTGATCCAGGAATCTCTGAACGTGGTCGGCCGAATCCGTCCCATTTATCCCAATTTGACGGCTACCTGTACGGGTTGCACCATGATCGGCCTACTTCTTAAAATGGCGAGTCCCTGTGAAGAACATATATTGGCCAAAAAATATTTGGAGTTCATGTATAAACATTGCGCAGCCGTTCGTTTCATCTTGTTCACATTTGATAGATCTGCCGAATACGAGAAGATAACCGGTGAGTTCGAAAAAGAGCCTTGTGTCTACGAGTCGTCGAGCAGTTCGGAAGACGATCAAATGAGTGGAAGACTCAAGCAGCAGAACGACGAAGCGGAGGAGAGTTATCCCGGTTCGTGTTGGCTGGATATGGAATGTCAAGAAGACGAGCAAAAGATTTGGTCGGCAAAATTCATCGATCCGTCGAAACCTGAAATGAGGATCGAAGATGGCGAGCTGAAGGAAATACCTGACGCGCCGAAACATAGCGTAATGCTCAGGTATCACACTCGCGGCATGAGAGCTGATCCACTGCCGCCAGTTTCCAGATGCTTGAATTTTGTATATTCTCTGCGAAACCCGCTGATCATACCGGAGTCGTTCAACTACAGGCACTTGCTCCAGACGGTAAATCAGCAGATTTCCGAATTTCCGCCGGCCGTCATCTTCAATCCGCACAAAGAATTTTCTCTGAAACTGTACAAGGAAACGAAACCGGCGGATATATCGGAGTTTTATATGTACGAGGCCAATGTGTCGGAGTCGACCACGACTTCCGAAATGGAGCCCAATATCAGTCCATGTTTAGATCCATGCATGTCTGACGTGGTGAAAAATTTCATCCCCCGTTTCCACTTGCTGGATGTTCTGCATTGCGTGGAGGTACCTGCCCTGCCGCAAGTAATCAAGGATAAAATCATTTTTTACAACCCTCAGAGAGATTATTCTTATTGCCTGTTGTTCGCTCAGTTCTTCACATTGTCGCATTACCTGCGTCGCATCACCCTGAACGCCAACACGCAAATCTTGGAATATTTAAATGTTTTGGACAGGCGCCTCGGACTGTGCAACGTTCAGTCCACGTTCTTCCGGCTCCCGAAAATCACAAGATCAAGTACTTCGAGAAATTCCATAGCGAGCTATCAGGACATTTTCGACGCTGCGTGCACGTTTTTCACGGGCGATGATTTGCCCGATGTCAGCATTACGCGGTGTCTTTCGTTCGGCAATCTGCCGCTGCCGGAAGATGATGCGGTGCAATCCGAGAATAATTTGTTCTGGATGCCCGGAGAATACGACTTCGATGAGGAGTACGGAGAATCATTCGAGACGAATCTGCTGTTCTCCGGAGACACATCCTCCGAAAGCGATCGCATGCCTTCCGCCGTCGTTATACGGGAGGTCTTGCCGTATCCTCCCTTACCCTGGGATGCGGTCTGTCGGCCGTATTACACGTATTGCTCGATTCCCTCCATTTTCTCGGTTCCCAATGTAGACGACGTCATTCACGAGAGGAATGTGTCTCTCCTGGACGGCATCATCGAACCACGCGACGAGCTGCGCCTCGTTCGATTCCCATCTTGGGTTCAGATCAGAACGAGTGCTGGACTCGGAGGCGACAAACCTGCGGGAACGGAGGCAAAGAACTCTCTCAAGATGCCGCCGCCAAAGTTGGATAACGTGAAGCAGACTTATTTTTATTACGAGTTTCTCAATTTCCACTGGTCTTCGCTTATAACGTATCCTTTCTCTTGGTCCTACAAGTTGGATCTCAAGGATAACTGGAATAATGTCACTCCATCGGATTGCACCCAAGAGGATTGAGACGCGATTTTGCTGTACAATAATGCGACAAACCTGTCACTTGTTTTCTTTCTTGTTTTCGGCCGCAATTCCTTTTCCAATTTCGGGCTGCGTGGGTCTAATATTCCCGTCCTGTTGGAGGATGATCTTTCAAATTTACGATGCTGGCCGAGGCAAAGGTATTTCTCGAATATAATAAGCATTACCTTCCGGAATGAGTGTTTCTTAATTTGAGAAATTGGTGGAGTAACTGGAGGACCGTTTGGATTTGGAGATTCGTTAAAAGTTTGGAGAACAACACGTAGCGCTTTTCATTTATTCAGCTTTCTCTTGATTGCATATGAAATAAGAAAGAAATTAACGTAATGTAATAAAAGTAATATGAAAATTACCTCTCTGCACGCGGAAGAAACATCTTTGACGGACTGAGCAGTTCGATTTTTTTAACGTGAATTTAAATAATTTTTGCCATAGATCGGAAGCTTGAACAATGAGTTTATTGAAGATATTGCCGTGGGAACCGAACACGCGCTGATTTTGCTGTCAAATGGCGATGTTTATGCTTGGGGTTCTAATGCCGATGGGCAACTTGGGTTACACAACACGGGGTTCATCAAAGAACCTCAGCTTATTCCATCGCTCTCGAACAAAAATATAAAGCAAGTAAGTAAATAAGCCAAAGTGAATTTTTGCAGATGTGAAGCTGATCTCGGGCTGGATCGTGATTGAAATTCGTATTTCAGGTATCGACGGGACGCAGTCACAGTGCCGCCTGGACGAGCCCTCCGATTCCCCGCAAGCGACTGGGGCACACCGGCATTTTCCTCGGTATGCCCGCCAGCATTCCGCTGCAGTACGAGCATCTCCAGGGCATTCCCATTCGGGCTATTTGGGGAAGGCTCCAGGTCCTTCACAAGTTTTCCGATATGATTTACGACAATTGGAGGTTGATGCCTCTGGCCAAACAGGTTCGTTCTTCTCCCCGCTCCCAACTCTTTCGGGTAATAAACGGTTGCCGACCTTCTTTCTTTGCCAGTTTTCCGATGTCATTTTACCAAAAAGATTGATATTTTTTTTTTTTCCCCCAAATAAATTTTTTCTTACGGTTTATGCTGTTTCCACGCTATTGCGAAATATTGAAATGAAAGCACTGCACTTGTAAAGAACCGGATTTTCAGATTTGAGAACGCGAAGTAAAAATTTCCAAATTTTGACGTTTTCCCCACGTATCGCAGTTCCTGCAAATCGGAAAAAATTATTTTTACGGTTCATTGATATTGCTTTCCAGGGAGGACCCTCCAAATTGGCGGAATGCTTTTCGTCCGGCCATCTAAGAGCAATTCTGACTCCTCGAGTGGCCATCGTACCGATGATTCAGTGCATCAACCAAACAATGGTTCAGAATAGAAATTTCGGGCCCCAGGTTTTGGTCCGACGATTTTCAACCAAGGGCAGACAGTGCAAGCCTATTTTCCAGCAAATTTCCAAGCAAGTGATAAAAATGAAACCTGCGGATCTCCGATTGCCTTCAAGAGCTTGGAAGGTATTATCTAGTTGCTCTGTCTTAGACGGCATGTAATTAATTGCAAAACCTGGAAACGAACCGCTGCACCAGATAAATTCGCGATCTTATGAATCTCAAAATGCGGTGGAAAACTTGGCACTGCCAGCATTTGTCTTAAGCATCGTTTATGATTCAATGCGGAAAACGATTTCGTGCTTTCGAAGATTACGAGGGAAACGAATTTTCATGCAGTTTCTTTCAGCGAGAAAGATAAGAATGACTTTTCCGTTAATTTAATCCTTGCTTCGTCCATGTTGGAGCATTTTCATATTCGTGTCTTCGAAGAGCATGAAAACAACGAGACCCGTTCACTCGCGCTTCCTCGTCCTGTCGCGCCGAGGTCCACAGATTTATTTTCGATGTTTCCAGGTGAAGTTAGTGGGCGAAGGAGCAGACGATGCCGGCGGAGTCTTTGACGATACGATTACCGACATGTGCCAGGAGTTGAGCAACGGAGACGTCGACTTGCTTATTCCAACGCCGAATTCGAAAAACGACATTGGTTTCAACAGGGATCGATTCATATTGAACCCCAATCATAACCACATTTCGGATTTCAAATTTTTGGGTTCGCCTTTTATAAATCTTCATGCGTTTATTTAAAACGCATTTTAAAATTTTACTGTCCCCTACGAAATCTGTTACAGGAATCCTGTTCGGAGTGGCGATTCGTACGAAGAAACCTTTAGCAATAGCACTGGCACCGCTTGTTTGGAAATTACTGGTCGGCGAATCCGTTACCATCGACGATTTGGAAGAAGTCGATACGCTTTTTACCCAAAGCTTGAGAGGAATTCGAGACATCCATTTGTCGGGAATAGATGAGACTAATTTTCATGAAGTAAGATGATTTGTTAAACATTAAGTTAGCGCACATCGAGAAGAAAGACTCCGAAGAGCGATTTAAACGAAGTAAAAAAAAAAAAGTATGAAGGAGGAAAGGAATTTAAGTATTTCCCAAACTGGAATTTTAATCTGCACTTTATGCACAAATATTACCAGCAGAGTAAAATGGAGTGAAATTAACGATAAATGCGGTTTAAAGTTGGTTTTCCTACCTTTTTTACTTTGTAAGGAATGTATGTGTAAATCATATAATGGGGACAAAATTGACTGCAATAAAGTAGCTCGAAAGGTTTTGGTCCTGTTTCTGATTCAAATTTAGTTATATTAATTATGGCCCTTTAAGCCAAAGGCTTTTGGCCTTTAGTGGCACATGTACGCGATACTCTCACACTGCATCTTTAACTGTTAAATTTAATAAAGTCTGCGGACCTACCACCCTGCGGGAAAATTTTAAATGACTTTTAGTTCACTAATTTTACTTGTATGTTTCTTTATTCGGCAATCAGCGAAGAAGAATATTCATGTATTTTAATGTTTTAATTCTTTGTCTCGCAGATAATACCTCTGGAATGTTTTGAAACCTTGGACAGTACTGGTAAATTTGCTCCCGTGATTCCGGGCGGAAGAAATATACCTCTCACGTTCGAGAACAGGTTTCGCTACGTGGAACATGCTGTGAAATTCAGACTTCAGGAAATGAGTCTTCAGATTGCTGCAGTGAGACAGGGAATGGCCTGGATAATTCCGGTGCCTCTTTTAAGTCTGATAACTTCTCAAAGACTCGAACAAATGGTGTGCGGATTAACAAAAATTTCGATAGATTTACTCAAAAAAGCAGTCAGGTAGTCAGAGCTACATTTCTATCTTTATTACAGTTTCGCCTTTTTAGGAGTGACAATTTAAGAGGCGCACCGCAATCATTTTGCGGCTTTCAGAATCCTTAGATAAAAAAAATTTTTCAATAAAATGGATGAGTCGATCTTGCATCTGAGAAAATATAAAATGAAAAGCTTCTTTTCAGTAAAATTAATTCGAAAGCTGTTTTAATCCTTTAAAAAAGCTTTAGGTTTCCGTTGCCTCCGAACAGCAATTTCTCGAGCCCTTTTCCCAGCCCATTTTTTTATTTATCACTTGAAAAATACTTTTTACATTGAATGGCGACATTCGGAGCGAGATTGTTCAAATTTTTAACGTTACGATTTTCTTTGAACAGGTACAGAGAACTTGACGAAAATCACGTACTGGTCCAGTGGTTTTGGTCTATACTTGAAAGTTTCTCGCAAACTGAAAGAGTCCTGTTCATGAGATTCGTTTCTGGTCGATCTCGTCTTCCTACCAACATAGCAGATTTATCTCAAAGATTTCAGGTAAATACCATCGCCGGCCGTTTAATAACTCATTTTTTCGCTTAAAACCGATTTATTTTTACCCTATGCGCGTAAATTTTATTTGCCGTGTCCGAAAGCCCTCGCTTCGTGCTGTGTCCCGGGAATTCCTCGCCGCTGTCACCGCTTCGCCGTCTCTCATTTATTATTTTAATTACACTTAGAATCGGTTCGACTCCAGACCTGAATACATTCCAGCACTCGTGAATTTCTTTTGTCATCGATACTTAAACATCGGATATCATACACTCCGAGAGAATTTGAACAATTTCATACGTAAAGTTGATAAAAGTTAGTGTTTCGCTCCTGTAATTTGAAACTATGAAAAGATTGGTGATTTTCGTTTGGACAAAAGTCCAAATCTCTCCGAAGAAAGCAACTTTTTTGATACATTTACCGAATCCGATTTTCAGATAATGAAGGTGGACCGCGCGATCGACGGACTTCCAACGGCGCAGACTTGCTTCTTTCAGCTTCGGTTGCCTCCGTACAGCAGCAAAGAAGTGATGGCAGAGCAACTCAGATACGCCATTAATAATTGTCACTCGATTGATATGGATAACTACATGCTGGCACGAAATATGGATCAAGGACCTCATTCCGATGAAGAATATTAATAAATTATACGTTGTTCACTTTTCCGTGTTACTTTGTAAGGGTAAATTTCAATTATCTATATTTGCAATTACAATATTCATTTGAAGGAATGTTCAAGTTTTTACTACGACGGCTCGACATCAAGACCGAGTTGCTTAAAAAGTTTTCCGTCATCATTTTTAAGTCACGAGTTGATGCTTCGTCTGGAAAAGTAAGAAAAGCGTAAGAGGGACGCGCTCTTCCTGTTGCGACGGAAAGCTTTTACTCGGGTTCGTCGGATCGCAATGCCTCGAACGGTTTGCATTTGCCGGCAATCTTCGTTTCCTTGAGTTTTGTTGAATTTTCCGACCGATTCCTCTCGCATCGCCGAAAACGATGGTAACGAGCTGCCGACAGAAATCAATTTCGCGTTAAATCCCGGCACGTAACTTTCCCGGGCGGGTTCCCTTCGAAAGCGTCGGAAAAAAGCGCATCCCGCTCCCGCGGGAACCATCGATTGTTGCCTCGTTCATTCCGGATCGGAATACCCGGCGAAGGTGCTTTCACGGCATTCGCTTGCACCCAAACCCGGATCAACCGGGGGGGAGGGTCTGGGGCCACGTTTCCTCGCGGGCTCCAAACTCTCGATCTCCCTGCCGTGGGGGGTGGGGGGGGGGAAGCAAAGCAAAGCGCGCAAAGTGGCCCCGAATGCGAAGGAAAATCACGGGTGAGACGCTCGGCATCAACACCGTAAACTTTCTCCGAAAGTGACCTCTTCGCTCCCTGTGGTCATCTTCACAAACAACGAAAAGTGATGTGACCTCCTTAACAATGACCTTATCGAGGAGGCGGTTACATAAGAAATTCATTTCCTCGTGCTGCAATCGCTGCGTCGAGATTTATCTAATTAGGAAGTTTTCTCCTTTCTTCGGCCCCCTGGAGGGCGGCTCCGCTGCGCCCAGAGCTGCAGGACGGGGACGTCGGGCCGGGTCCTGCCCCGGCCGAGCGCGGTCCGATTTCCGTCGCGCGGAGCGGGAGAGCCGCGGCCGGGACGGTGCCGAACGGGCGAAAGTCGAACCCTCCGCTCCTGTCGGCCTTCCGGAGGAGATTTCGGCCGCCCGCGAGGAGGAATTGCCCGGCCCAGAGCGAAGAGTTCGAGCCGACTTTCACCCGTCGATCGACGATCGTTCCAAGTGGAATTCGTTTGATGATTTCGTCAAAAGGGAGTGTTAGATGACCGATGCGTTGCCGCTGCCACGGCGTTTGAGGGATCGTCCGAGGGTCTTCTAAAGATCCTGCCCCCTCGCCGTGTTTCTCTCGTTCTGGAACGCGAAACCGGATTGTCCGGCAGTGCTCTCGAAAGGCTGCCGAGGAAAGCCTTTCCTCGTCGGTCCGGTTGTTAAATGTCAGATCGCGGAGGCTCCGAGACGAGTCTTCGGCGCCGGCGAGGACCGGAGCATCGCGCTCATCCGCAACCTCCAAATGCGACTTGATTAACTTGACCGTCTTTCCGGATCGCCTGCGAACGTTCTTCGGCAAACGTTGCTCCGCCGGGTCGCGGTAATTCGGGACGCATCTCCCGAGGCGACTGCCGGTCCGCTCCGGGTTGTTCGCGGAGGCGTCCGGAGCCGAAAGCCGACGCCGCTGCTCCGGCCCGGACGGGGCTTTCTCGGCGCAGAAGATCGGCTCCGTGCTGGGACGAATCCCACCCGGATTTCGCAACGTTATCCAATCGGAATTTTCATAATTACAACAATTTCACAAACTAGTTTGTTACAATAAAGCGGCCGTAAGAGTGTAAGAGGCGACCGACCCCGTTAACGATCCGCTTCCCCGCGTTGCACCGACAACGGGAACGGGAACAATGCAGCGACGAGCGTCCGCATCTGCGGAAGGTTCGCCGTCGCCTCCGGACGAACCGGCGCTTTGCGTTCGGTCGGGACGCGTCGACATCGTCAGCGACGGGTGCACCGCTTTTCGCGGCACGAGCGAGCCCATCGAAGGCGGCCCACGATTAACGCAAAATAATGGGTTACGTAACTCCATTTAAATGTATTTGGTAGTGACGGCTTAGCGGCACTCTCGCTGCATTGCGGATTAGGTAAATCTCCTGCGTGGAATATCTAATTATTATGGATAGTGCAATAAGTTTGCAAACGAATAATCGAATGGAGCAACAGATTTAATGGCAGATGTAAAGTCATTCCGGTTACGGGTCATGCTTCGCATTTCTCGCATGAGCCGTCCGGAGGTCGTGGAACAAACGCACTAAAAATGAGTCTGCCTCCGGCGACCCCGAATGTGGAACGCGAAGGAAAGACGAAAAATGGAAAAACCGCACGAGGACGCCCGTCTTCGGCGACGAAGTGCTGCCCCTGGGCCAGAGCGCGGGGGGGCACTTCGGAGACCCGGGTCGGGGATCGGCTTTCCGTTTCGATTTCGGTTCCGTCCTCGTTTCGCTCCGCGGAAGGAAGGGCCCCAGCCGCGAAATGGAACATTTGAGGGAGGAAAGGCTCGCAGAGGGCCGCCCCAACCCGAGGGAGACGTCCGCTTTCAATTTTTCAAATTCCGCCTTACCTAACGAGCCATCCGGTCGAGAAACTACCCGTGCAGGAACTGAAAACCTAAATTATGTGAAAAAACGAGGATCGGACCTTTACATAACCGTGTCAGAGGTCTTGCAAGAGAGGTGGTAAGAAGAAAGTGAAGAACCCACGTTGGCCGTAAAGGAGTTAATTATTTATTGCAAAGATATGCCAGATCGAAGTTATGCTGTTTGGGCAAAGAAGCGGACGTTTCTCGAGGGCGAGTCAAAAAGTAACGCCTTCCTTAGGTTTCCGTGCCCGAGTCGCTTTGGTTTTTGCACGCTCGGCGGCGGGTCGAGTCGCGGCTGCAACTGCCGAAGGCATCGACCGGGACGTCGGAGAGGACCAACAGTTTCGTGGCGGAAATCAAAGCCAAAGCACGTAAAAGCGTTTGCCGCCGCCCTCGGACCCCGCGAAATGCGAAAAGAGAAAAGAAGCGGGCGGCAAACCCGAATTTCGCGAGGCTCTTCCGATTTTCTTTCCGCCTCGAGCAAAGGAGCCCTCCCCGCGGCGCCGCGAGGCGTCGGCATTTCGCGGGCCCGACGGTAGCTCGGGCAGGGGGCCCTTCTGCCGGAAACTCGGAGCATCGCCTCGATTCGGTTACTTTCCCCTTGATTTCGCCCTCGAGGTTGGGCACCGCCGCCGCCCGGCGAGCGCGAGAAGTCGGAGAAAATCGGAAGGGTTTCCGGAAACGAGGCGGTCGAAAAGCGCTTGCCGGAGCGGAAATGGCCAGCGTCCGGTCGGAAAACCTACTTTGCAGCCTTCCGGCACCGGGTTATTTTGCGGCGCCAGCTAAGGGCAACGGGACGATTCCTCACTTACCGCGGCCCCGAATCGGTTCCGTCGGACGTGCAGGATTAACCTCTCGCCCTAAAAGCGTTACTCGCGTTGCATTCTTGTCTGGATCTATAATTATTTGTAATAAAGCAATTTAATAGCAAAATAAGTCAATTATTTTACACGATTTAATAAAAATTCCGTTTCACCGCGGATTCGAAGCGTGAGCGGGTGCATTTGGTGCCACGTTTTACTGATCGTTCGGCATTTCAAAAGTGGGAATTTCCCGACGGAGATAAACGAACCTGAAAATAAGTTTGCGGCCCGTGCGTGCGGTTTTCAAGCGGTGCGCCTCGTCGGGGTTTAGGTTCGCCACATCCGGAGCCGGACGAATTCGGGAAATTCGACGTGGGGGGGAGGGGGGGGATTGCTCCGGCAGCGTCGCGATGCCTCCTGCTGTCGGATCCCCCGAAGCGGACAAAAGCGGCAGGTCAGGTGATTCGCGCACTGGGCTAAATCCTCGGCCAGAAGAAGAAAACCTCACCTGAAAGGTAGGAGCGAGAACCCCGATCGGCGAGCGGACGCGGTTTCCTGTCGAAAGGGTTACCCGGAAGGCACGTCTTGCTCCTTCCCGTCGGACCTTCCGAACTTGTCGCTTTCGATTGTTATGAAAACGGAGATGGGCAACCAGCGTCGTTAATTAGAGATTGGGCAAACGTTGGGTAACTTGGTTTTTTTGTGGTGCAACTTTGGTCAGTGATTGCAACTTCTTTATGTATTACGAGCAAAAATTGTAAAACCAATTTCTTTTATAATGGAATTTTTTTTTTTTTTTTTTTTTTTTTTGGTGGTGCAACTTTCTTTCTAAGTTGCTCCGGCAGAGGCATCTCGGGTCCGGTCCCGTTCCTTCCGGGAGACGGTTCCGGTCGGACGCGGAAGGCTCCGCGAGTCGCGGCGAGGAAAGGTTCACCGGAAAGCCGACCGAGAGCCTTCGCGCCTTCTGCGCTCATTTCAAGCCCGGTCCTCCGTTCCGGGGACCTCATCGCGAACGCAACCTTTTCACCGTTCGGAGGTCGGTGCCTCGAACGTCCCGAAAAAGGTGGCAAAAGCTGGAACAAATTGGCCGAAAAGGAGCAGAGCGAGAGACCAGAAAGCGCGAGGCTAAGAAATATTTAAAAAAAAAAAAAAAAAACAATTTATGAAGCCGGACGTTCCCTTGACGTGGATTTTGCCTTTATATTTAAATGCGTTAATTTTTCGAATTAAACCCTTAAAGCTCTTCGTGCAACTGAAAATGCAAAACCGTCCGCGACAGCAACAGCAAAAAACATTTTTTTCGTCGCGTTTATGCGGGAGGAACACCGCAGGACGCAGCAAACTGCCTTCGCGGTATCAAATGACCAAGACAAATTTCCAGTTGTAAAAAAAAAAAAAGGAAAAAGTTTTTGTGTACATCGACGACCAACAAGCATTTAATAACCGAACGAATGCTCGCATTCAAATGCAAAAGTTAACGCGGACAAAATTTGTTGCGACAGGGGAAGAAAGTGATTTGCGCCCGTGCGAACCCGTACGGAACCTTTCGCACGCGCCCGGGAGCTTCGGCTTGCTTCGCTTTCAGGTACGCCGCTGACGGAGCCGAGGCGACGCGGCCCGCTTTACGTAAATCCGGTTCCACGTACGTTTTCGTGCCCGCGGAGCGTTCCAGGAGCCAAAGATCAAGCAACGCACCGGGATCCGGGCACTTCCGGCATCCGGGATGCCCTCGGATGCCCGCGACATCGAAAGTTTAACTCGCGGGCTGCGACTTCTGAACCCGTGCCCCCGTGCCCGACCCAGTAAACTGAGGTTCGGGAGCAAATCTCCGCGACCCGGGTCCGCGAAACTTTTTCGGCTCCGCTTTTCGCGACCCCCGGGCCAACGGAAGCCGTTCGGGAAATCCTCGGCCACCGAAGTCGGAGTCTTCTCGCCACCCGCCGGTCCGTCTCCCGGTTCCTCCGCCGATGGGAGGACGATCTCGGCGGAAACACCCCCCCCGGGACGCCAAAGTGGAAGAAACCCGTCGGATTCACGTTAAGGATGCTGCGACCGCCTCTCCCGGCTCATCTTCGCGGGATTTTTCCGGAGGAAAAATCACGGACATCCCCGCGACCCGGTGCTTCGACTCCGTTCGCGCCACGTCCACCAATGCAACGAGGTTTTCCTCTTCAACGCGGCCGGTGACCCGCGGACGAAAGGGAAACTGCTCTCGTCGGCGGCGTCCGCCGTCCGCGTCGAGGGAAGCGGCCGGCCCCGCGCCCGGGGGCTTTTTCGGGGCCCGAACCGAACCGTTCGCCGCCGCTCCGCGAAAACATGCGGGGGGGGGTGCACGTCGGAGCCGAAAGCCTCCGGTTGCGAAAGGCGCGTGCGTCGCGACGCCGCAACGGCCGCTCCGGGCCGGGAGGCGAATGCGAGAATCGCACTTGCGTAACTGCTCGAAGACGCATCACGGGGCAGAGGAGCGACCGCCGCTCTTCCTTTTTCCGGTCGGGCACCGATGCAGCGGGTTCTGCCGCCCCGCGCGGGAAACGCGAGCGGTTCGGAGGCGGCCGGGGCCTCCCGCCGGCCGACGCGGAAACTTCGAATTTTACGAAGCAATTACCACACTGCTAATTAAATCAATCCGCTGTCGCAACCACCGCGTCCTTTTCACTTTCGCCGGCGCCATTTTATCCACCGCCGCGTTCCCCCGGCTCCTTCCTCCTTCGTCGCCAAAACGCGAAACTCTTTCTAAAACCCCGAAAACTCCAAAATCCGACTCGATTGCGTCGCTGCCGCGGGTGGCTCTTCGGATGCCCGAAAAGCCAATTTGCGTATGACTCACAAGAAAAGAAAAAAAGAAGGAAAAAAAGGAAAATCCTAACGAGGCGAGTGTTGAAATTGATCGGAAAAGAAAAAAAAATTTCGCTCCGGGTGAAAAACTCGAAAGGAGACTTGTGCCTTTTTTTCACGATTCGTACCTTGGAAACGCTCTAAAGAGATCTCGCAACGGAGAATTAAGATGCGGGCAGCAATTCGATTTATGATGCATTTGTGCCGCAGAAGACGCGAACGTGCTCCCGCGAGAGCGAGCGAGAGGGAGGCGCAGCGCGAGAGAGAGCGAGAGTGGGGCCGACCGTGCCGTGGAAGGAAGCAGACCCGTCTGCTGCAAAGTTGACGAAATTGACCGCCGAGAAGGGAATTCTTTGCGCCTGTATATAAAGGTGCGCGCCGGGCATCCGTGGCATCAGTCTCAGAGTTTACGTTAATAAGTAACTTAATTTAGTCGAGATGAGGAGCGCAGCTTTGGTAAGAGCAACAAAATCTTCTTTTCTGCTTCTTTTCGAATTGCTCCGCGTTCTACGGTGAAAGTGAGCGCAAGGCGAAATGGAAGTGATCGGAATTCCTCCTTTGCCGCACCGGACCGCGAACCTGAAAAGTTTCCGTCGCCGCGGCGGCAAAGACGAGCGAGCGCGAGACGTAACGGGACCCGGGTTTTCTTCTCGTTGCAGTGCCTTGTCGTGGCTCTGTTCGGCAGCGCCATCGCCGAACCTCCCAGCGGTTACAGTTACAGCAGGCCCGGCGGCGGGGGATTCTCCGGCGGGTTTTCCGGCGGACTGTCCGGGGGCGGAGCCTACCAGCAGGTGTCCCACGGCGGGCAGACCAGCGAGGGTCAGAGCATCGACCAGGGCCTCCTGGAGCAAATCAAGCAGGTCCTGCTGAAGGATGAGTCCAGCAGCGGCGGCGGCTTCGGTAATTTCCCGGAGGGCCCCATCGCCTTTCCCCCGGGGGACGCACTTCCGTTTGTAACGATGGCTCTTTCCTTTTTCAAGGCGGCGGCTTCTCTTCCGGAGGAGTTTCCTCGACGTACGGCGCTCCGTCCAGCAGCTACGGAGCTCCCTCCAGCAGCTACGGAGCCCCGTCCTTCTCGTCCGGACGCGTGACAGGTTTGGATCTCGAGGGAATCCAGCAGGCCATTCAGGTGGCTCAGTTCACTCAGCAGTCCCACGCTGCCGGAGGATACCCGTCCGGTCCGTCGTCCTCCTACGGAGCACCCAGCAGGCCGTCCAGCTCGTACGGAGCTCCCTTCTAGACTCCTCCGACGCGATTTTGATCTCCTTCGACCTCTTCCTTCTCGTTTTTACCAAAAAGTTCACCTATTTATTGTTCATGACCATCGACTCGGCTCTCCGATTCATTTTCCCGGCAAGGAGAAGTGAAAAAAGAATTCTCGCGACGAACAAGCAGCGACGCAAACGGGCACCCATCCATTTCTTCTCTTTCACACTTCCCGCGGTCCTCTCCTTCCTTCCGCCGAAGGAAGCTTCCGGAATCTGAAATCCCAAATTTCCCTTCCGCCAAGCTGCGCGACAAAAATTCTGCACGATTCGGATTTTCTTATTTCGTTCCATTAATAATGCGATGCTTTTACTAATCCGCTATAAAATTCGTGTTTGGTTTTATTGCATACCATGTAGAAGCGAAAGAAGTGCGGTGTTTTGCTAAAAAAAAAAAAATTGTAAATATTATTAATATAGAAAAAAAAAACGTTATATAAACGGAAAAAAAAAATTACAAAAATTATAAGAAAAATCAAATACACAACAAAAAAATTTGAAAAATACATTACGAGTGCCACCGTAAAAAATGATTTGCACTTTATTTACATTACGTTTCCCGGATCCCTTCCCGCTTCCTCCGTCGGCATAGATCCAGGCTCGCCGGAAACGGAAGCCTCCCGCGTCCGCGACGGACTCTTCGGGAGAGGCCTCCTGCCGACATTCGCGCTCCCCGAAGTTCCTGCAGAAGTGCGACGCCGTCGCCGCTCGGAGCGGCGTTCGCCACCGGCAAAACGGAAGTCGAGGGAAATCCATCCGCGGCCGAATTTGCATTTTCACTCCGGCGTCAAAAGCGATTTTTCCGTTAGGTAACCGCGGAGGAATCTCTTTCTCTTTTCTTTTCCCCATCGCAGCGATTAACTGTTTGTTTTTCAACGAGCATGCAAACTCTGCTTGCGTAACAGGCCATTCCAGAATGCATCTCGCAGTTCGTTATGCAACGTCCGCGTCGATTCGGAATATTAAAACCTCCGCATCTTGCAATTAATCTGCCATTATTGTCGTAATGAAGGAGTTTCACAAATTTTGACCGTCGACCGCGTACCGGTGCCAATCAGCAGCGAAGTGAGGCACCCGGAAAGTGGTTGCGAGATCTCTCCAGAAGGAAGACGATTTGCGGCACGCTCCTCGCGCAGCGGTTCGACAACGAAGACGTTCCGAACGACGAACTTTAACGATGCGTTCTGCGTCTTCCGGTGCAGATCTTGTCGCGAGCAGCGACGAACGGCCAAGGCTGCGAAGATGCAAGGCGAACCTCGTTGCATCCCCGTCGGTTTGCGGTTCTCCGCCCGGATTTGCAAAGTAAAACCGTTCCAAAAAGAAATGTTCGGCGTCGGCCGACGTTTGCGACGTGTGGGAACGGGCAGCGGCCGCTTCGGAACCGTTCGGCCAACGGGTTTTTGCCCCGGGAGCGAGTTCCGAAGCTCGAACGTCGCCCGGTTTCTAAAATGGGAGACCGGAGGACCCGACGCCATGACCGATCTCGAGAAACCCTTCGCCGTTGCCGCGCTGTTCTGCTCCTTCGGCCACGGAGGAAGTCCGGAAAACCGTCGGGTCTCCCGTCGCCCGTTCCGGAACCCGTCGTGGCGGTCGGAGGTTTCCCGCAAAGCAAAGGCAAGAAACGTTCGCTTTCGGCCATTGATTTTGCATTGCTTTCGTTTTGCGTTCGGTGAGGGGCCGAACCGAAGACGAAGGAGAACGGGAGAACGTCTTCCATAAAAGGAAAGAAGATTGGAGTCAAGGCAACAAATCTTTCTTCAACGAGTAAAAGTCTGCCAGCCTTCGATTGTGCTCGTCGGTGCTTTGTCATTCCCATTATCTCGTTTGTCCTGTCATTCGCTGCTTCCACGTCCAATTACGGACGAGTTTTCATTGTGTGGAAGCGGTGACACGCGATCGAGATCGGTCGCCAGTCGGAAAAACCAATTTCGCTCCCTTCGTACGGTGGGGCAAGGCGAGGGATCCGCGAGAGTGCGAGAGGAAAATTCTTCCCCGCGACGGCAAGGCGTCAGACGTCGGAGCAAGCGTCCGGCAGCGGCTTCC
This sequence comes from Ricinus marginatus, assembly GCA_028565995.1. Classification (NCBI taxonomy): domain Eukaryota; kingdom Metazoa; phylum Arthropoda; class Insecta; order Psocodea; family Ricinidae; genus Ricinus; species Ricinus marginatus. The sequence continues at coordinate 40,250 of JAOWBB010012933.1, forward strand.
GCGTGCGGACGAGGACGCGGGGAAGAGCGAACTTCCTCGGCAACGACGTCGCCTAGCGTCGCTTCCGGGATCCTGCCACGTCTGCCGTGGGAAATCCGAAAGTCGCGCTGCAGAGCGCGCCCCGCCGTTCAGGAAGGACTAAGTGCGGAGTCAGAATGACTGCCAAAAAATTGACGAAGTTTTTCATTAATCATGTTTTGGCGAAACATTCCCATTATGTGAAAGTAGGAAACTTTAAACGTGCGAACGCGATTCAGAAAATTTTCCGTTACTTTTCACTTTGTGCCGGTGCAGCCGAGGCCTGTTTCCCACTCGCATGACGAATGAAGATCAAAAAGTTTTTGTCCGTTTCCGGTGGATGCGATTTCTACCGAACGGAAACCGCCCGTTGCCGTTTCCGCTTCGCTTTCCCATTTTCCGCACCTCCGCTTGACCGACATCTTTGGTCGCTTCACCTTCTCCTTTGCCCCTCGACGTCGACCCGGCGCCTTTCTTCTCGACCTCGCTTCCCGAGGCACGCATCCTCATCCGAATGCCTCGTCTTTCAGCGATTCGGCCCGGCCGCATCCGACGCTGACCCCCGCGGGCAAAGCCGGGTCCAGAGACCGAACGCATCGTCGAGGCCCACCGCTCGGCAAACCTTGACTGCGAACTGCCGCACACGAAAGGATGACGAGATTCCGGCCGGTTCGGGCCCAACATTGCCTCGGGTCGAATGCTCGCGGGCCGCTTTGTCTTCGACGACCGGTTCGGGGCCATTATGTCCTGCACGGGAAGTTTTCTTACGACCCGTCTTTTTCCTTGAAGATCGACCTCCTTTCCCATCGCGGTAGGTTGGCGCTTTCATAAGAGAATCTTTTGGGCCCATTTACGCATTTCGGGGCACTCGCGGCTCGTTTCTCAACCTGTCCCGGACGTCTGCACCACGCCTCGGCAAGCTGTGCGAATCCGAGACAAACGCTGAGAACGCGCCCGAGCACAATGTCGGTGCACCGCTGCCATGCGCTCGAAAGTTTTACTTCGATCTTCCGAGGATTTCGGGCAGGAGACTGAAAAGTCGCCCGGAGTGCCGGAGCCTCCACCTTTTTCCAAAGCCGAAAGCGTCGCTTTTCGCAGAGGAAATCATCACGTCGGACGAAAAGATCCCATTTTCCTGCGCTTATTACCTAACCAGACCCTCGAACCACTTCCGATCATATAATGAGACTCGTGGAGCTAAGCTGGTTTGAAAGAAAGCTATTTAACACGTAATGTGTTACGGCTCGTGACGTAATGCGTAATAGTTACGAGAGAACCGGGTTTAAACATTCGTGACACGACGCGTACCTCGGGCTTCCATCCGCTTCCCCTGGAATACGAAAAGGAGAATTTTCCTCTTGTCGCCGGGCAAAAGTTTTCGAGCGAAACCTAAAATTTCGGGGCTGCTACTTCCACGACGCCTTTGGTCCCGCCGGACCCAAGGTGGCCTGCTTCCACTTTCTCTTTCACCGCCTTCGGTTCAAGGACGTGTCATCCTAGGTCGTCCACTTTCCCGGCTGGCGGCCGACTTCCTCCGACCGACATCGATGCCTTCGTCGCAAAAGTCTTCCGATTTCGACGGGAAGAACTGGAAAAGATCACGGAAGTCGGGCAAGCGGATACCTTCGCGAGGATGGAGCGCGACGCGAAGAGGAAGCGGGGTCGTCTCCGGAATAAGTCCGAGCCCGCGAATCGAGGCAAAGGAAATCATTTGCGTTCTCCACCACTCTTCAAAACGGCGGGAGCAGCAGCTCGACCGAAGGGAGTTCTCCGGCAGAGAACAGTCGGGTCTCCTCCGTTCTGAAACGCTACCGAAGCAGAGGCACCGCAACTGAGGTGGCGATCCATGCTGACAGGTTCGGAATCTCCCCTGCGGGGGATCTCCCACGGATCGGAAGGGCCGAAGAAACGGGATCGCATCAGGTATGCGCGATGCAATGCGGACCGCGGATCAGGCGAACCGGCAATGGTTTCCTCGCGTACTGCTCGCGAGCGCCTCGTGTCAAAACTCTCGGCACTTTCTCTGATCGGTCGATTCCAGGTTTGTGTTTAGTTCAGGCGCCTGCACTTGCGGTCGATTGGACTCCCATCGGCAGCAGGCGAGGACGCGGCTCCAGAGGGCGCCGCTTCAAGAGAAAACCGGGTCTGAAGAGGATTTCGGATGCCTCAAACGGAAGCTGTCGGTTCGGGTGCTCGCGTCGGGTCTGGTCGCACGGCGATCGAGAGCAAACGGCCACACCGAGGCAGGCAGGGAACCGCGAATGCCGTGAATGTTAGCAATCGAGGTCAGGGCTGAGCAAGCGTTGAAGATCTCGTTGCGATTTATGGAAATTTGCCTCGGGAAATGTCCCACGAAGAGCGTCTCGATCGCGGGAGCAAAGGAAAAGGAAAAGGAGCCTTTGCTGCCGGTCGCATTCCTTTCGGCTCTGCACCGAAACTCATCGGAAGACAAACTGCGATGGCGGGAAAGAAATTTTCTTAGAGATGCCTCGTCCTTCGCCAACACCTTAAAAAGATGGTGCCTGACTCTCTTCCCATTAATGGACACGAACCTGAGGGCAAATGCCTCGACACAAATACGTACTTGAAAATACGAAACGCAACGGGGGCCACTGCTACACTTTTCCGACGTCCTAACTTCCATATTCTTTTCCAGGTACGTCAACGTGTAACACCGTCGCCATTCGCGGTACGGCAAAACGGCTTTGGGAAAGCTTCCGAAGCCTCTCTCGAAGAGACAAATCTCAACCTAAGGGCAATCTCGTTCCTTAAATGCCCGGCATATAAATCTGGTCCGGTGACTTTCATTTCCCCAAACTTGACATCGTTTTGCAAGCCTTCCGTCGGTTCCTGCGCATCGGGGCCCGAAAAATGGCCCCGATGCCTTCCGACAGAGGGAAAACCCGCGTTGACCGCGCCAATCGTCTTTCGAGGCGGCACTTCCTTCGTGCGTGCAATTCCTCTCCGACGCTTTCGGATCGAAGGTACCGGTTTCAACAAAAATTTCATCAGCGAATTTCCATTCGTCTCGCGAATCGGTCTTCCGCCTTTTTGGAAAGCCCCGCAAAGTACAATGTCATGGAAGCAGCGTTCTTCGGCGGAAAATCAAGAGCGCTCGCCTTTTGGTCGTCACGTCTCGGGCGCGAAAGCAAACTCGCAGCACGATCGCGCAGCGTCCAGGACGAGAACGTGACGCTAGTTGAACGATGGAAAGAGTTTGAGACAAACTAAATGACACGTTAAAGGAAAAATAAAAAATGGCCCGGCCGCGCCACGCCATTTCAGATATTAGGTAACGAGTTGCATAACCTCGGAAGATGACCCGAACGCAACCTCATTTACGATGCACCGATGTTTGACCAGCGTCCAAAGCACTGGAAACCCACTCGACCCGTCCACTTTACGATTCGATTTCACTTCGAGAAGCCGCTTGTCGACGAAATCCACGCCCCACACGGGCGTCTTTCACCACCGCTAACCTTCTTTCCAGCGACGAACTGCTGATGGCTCCTCTGCCTTCGGCGACGCCGCGCACCGTCCGTCGAACACTTCCTCAAGCTAAGTTTTGCGGTGGGATTCCCCCGAGCCTCGGTGTGCGACCGAACAACCGGTAGGTTGTCCCTCAAGTCAAACTCCCATTCTTGCCGTTCCGTCCCTAATCTGCACGCGGACCGGGCAACAGCAAACAGCACCGGCGCGCATCGTTTTACCAAAAGCACTTTTCGCAGTCAAAACCGAAAACCTGATGTGACCGTTGCCCCCGTTTGCTGCTTCTCTTTCGGTTTTTGTGACGACTGCAGGTACGGGCTTAACCTAATTGCAACCGCTCGACGCCGAACGCGCAACTCCTTGGAAATTAAAAGTTTTGAAGATTTCAGAATCAAAGGACGAATCGGAACCGTGGAAGGCAGCGAAAATGATCCAAAACACACCACGACAGTTTTTAAATTTTTAAATTCAAAAGGAAGCAACAAATTTTTTTAAATAAAATTGTCATCGTGTTCTTTTGCTTTCGACTGGCTCTCCAATAACAGATCCGGAGAGAAGAAAACATCTTTCAACCTTACCAATCAAATAGACTTTCAAGTCATTAATTTGTAAATTTCATTTTCCTTGGCATGTTAGATTTACAATAATATTACAGAAATTGCATTTCTTAATGTTACGGTATCAAAATCATATCAAATTTTATTTACCGAACTGCAAAATTATACAATGTAATGGTCGAATGGAAACGATGTTCGACCTAGGCGGTATCGAAACTGCTTCAGCGCATAAGTGAAAATGTTTGATTCAGGTTAAGGGCAGTCTTCTAGAGGCCAACTCCATTCCCAGTTTTACGAAACCGTTTAATCGTTGGACATCGTTGCTTAGGATCATAAAAACGGTAGAAATAAAAAATTTAAATTGTCTTTGAAATGGAAAAAGAAATATTTTCACTTTTATGAAAAATTGTCTTGTTTCACAAAAACGGTATGTGATCGACTAGACACGAAGTCTTACAATATTACACTGGCGTGCTCCTCATTTCGCATTGTACGAATAATATTTGTCGGTGATTCTATGACGCTGATGTTATACACACACACAAAAACATACACACGCACACACGCATATATATATGTGCATATATACATATACACACATAAATATTATGTAAATCAAAATTAAGCACTTCTCAAATCGATTAAAAAATGATGGAATCCTTGCAATTGATCATTCCAACTGGAATGTTTTACTTTGTATTCTGTATAGCATTCTTTTCCGAAAGTTGAATTTACATTGATTAATTCCTCATTCTCATCCCAGAATAAGTTTTATTATAATTACCAATATATTCAAAATGATCAAAGGAACTGAAAGAAAAAAATATATAAATTTATATTAAAATAATTTGTTAATAATAAACAAAGCACAATATTATCAAAACCAAAAAGATAAGTTTTAGGCCGAAGGTATATTAAATTTATTTTCGTCAAATGGATCGAATTCTAAAAACAAGCCATTTCAAAAATTATCCTTTAAAAGAACGCAATAAACTGTTGAAAATTATTAAGTTAATGTAAAAATCAAATTATCCTCATAATATGAAAGTACATTGAAACTTTGACTTCGATCGCTATTCTTTATTAAAATTTTCTGCTTTTGAAATGTGAAAATAAACATGAATTTAATGCAAATAAATCTCAAAATTGATCTAAAAATATAATATGCACATCAGTGTTAGAAATAAAAAATCCTAAATGTTTATAGAAGATTTAAATAAAGCGAAGTTTAAAAACTGAGATTTTTACCAAACGTTCCATTAAATATATGGATCAAAGCCTTGACTAAATAAGTTTCATTTCGAAGGGAATTGAAACGAAATCAGCAGATACTTGGTGTTCGATTTGTGCAAAGCTTAAAATGGATCGATCCTTATAGTAGACACATTATTTATGAAACAAGAAAATGAAAATTTTGACTCATCACATTTTTTAACGCATCCGCTGGAGATTTCATATTCGGTTTTATAAGTCCATTCTCTAAATGAATGTTGGACAGAGATCTAATTTCATGTGTACACTTTATCAATTGAGCGCAAAAATATCATTTCTATCAAAGGTCGGTGGAGATATGAGAGGGTTGAGTTAAATGAGTATTCACTGACACTCATATTACTACGGAGATCTAACTAACCAGCGAATATCGTACGGTGATAACAATCATCTTCCGGTCATATCACCAATGTTAATGTCTGCCCATCATACCGCATCAACATATAAGTCGGTGAATCGGATAGATATTGATTAATGCAGAAATTCACATTTAATAATGTTGGGCCGATTTCCGTATTTATCTTTTCATTTGAAAGCGAAACTTAAAATCGTTATTTCCCATTCTAGATCAACAAATACTTGAGTTCTTACAATTTGAAGAGAATATTTTTCTGAGGGATGCCAATATTGTGAATTAATGTTGAATAAATGTTCGATTTAGAATTCATTTTTCATTAAATTCCATATTTACAAGACATCTCATTGTGTACTGGCAATGACTGCAAGAGCTCCCTCAATTCTGAAAACTATGATTAATCAGAATTGTGAAAGCAAAATTCACTTAAAAGCTATTTTAAAAAAATCACAATATTAACGTAAATGGTCAAAATTATATGATATCCATATTAATTAGTTTCACATCATTTTCACTGAAACATAATGACAAGAGACTAATTTTTTCCCAACTTTAATGCTGGAAATTGTAACTTAATATGGCTGTTAATGATTTAAAATCTTAAATTTATACTAAAATTAAAAATTAATAAATAATGGTTCATATCATTCAATAGAAAAATTTTTTTCATACCATGATATAAAGAATCTTAATTTTTGGATTCTTTTATCTTCTATTATCTTTCTACCTTTGACTCTTTATTATCTGAATGCTTTGATATTTTGTAACTGAACAATTTGTAAATTAATTTAATTCACATTTCAAATGAAACAAGTTAATTGTTGTAATTTGCTAATCTTGAAATTGTAATTTGCAACATAAGATCTACTGTTGTGCATATAATTTCAATGCCAAAAAAGGAAATACAATGCTTTTTTTTTCAAATAAATTAGTATTTTATATATAAGCTATTTTTGAAGTTGCAATAAATTAACAAAAATACTCATTCCATAAAAATATTTCAAAGCTAAGAGTCAATTGAGGAAAATGAATTGTTTTCATATAAGTAATTATTTGGAGTAAATAAAAGTTATATAATATGAAATATGAAAAACAGTAAAACCCACTACTATAAATAAAAATAAACAAAACCTAGAATAATTCATTCCCAAATATGTAACTGAAAGAAATTTAACATCACACTTTAGTGCATATTCAACAGCACAAACAACTCTGATATATGAAGAAGTCAAAGTAAATCTTAATGTATGAACTTTTAAAACTTTATTAATTTTAGTAAAATATCAAAAGTCAATTGATTCAGAAATGTTAAGAACATGAAAATAAAACAAGAAAAAAATTTTCATTGAAAAAACTACTTATTTCACCGATGTTGAATTCAAATGTTTTAAAATAAGCTCTTTGCCATCTGAATTTACAACTAGATAAATCTTTACAAATTATTTACTGCCGGAGATTACCACAGTAGCATCTACGCCCAATGATGCAATATGGGCACTTTGTCAGCAACTTATTAGGCTGATTTATAATTAGGACTTATGAAATGAATGATTAAGTGCAATTAGATAAGGAAATGAAGTCAAAGCATTAATGGACCTATCAACTTACATCGAGCAACTGTTCTTATTGACCAAACCAATTTTAAAATTTGAAATTTAATAGTTGACTGATCTCCGAAACCTTGCATATTCTGTGTGTTTATGCCCCAGCCAACTAAAACAATGAGAAAAACTGTCATGAGCTCTGAATAGCGTAACGAGACATTAACTGCATCAAAATATCAAGCCAAACAAAAAAAAATTTCGTTTCTTTCAATCCATATTTTTTTTCGCTTTCTTTTTCACAGTGGTAAACACAAATTTCGCTCCGTAATCTTCCCTTTTCCTTATGTTAGAAATCTTACTTTTTGCTAAAAACCTTTCCTCGTGTAAAATGCAAACTGCATTCAGAAATAAAATAGAAGCTTCGAACAGCTTCCACAGCGTAAAAGCCATTTTTTCTTTCGTGGCTGCGACGTAAGCATCGGCAACGGAGGAGCGGTTTTCGACGACGCGAAGTGCAGGAACTGTGTAATATGCGTCTGCATTTCCGGTAAAAAGAATTACACTGCCTCTTCAAAATTTCGTTGAAAATGAATGAAGAAAATGATTCTAGTTAGATATAAAACGTCACAAATAAGTTTAAAGAGACACTGAAACGAAACCGGAGAAAACTTTTGCTAAATTAATATTGGGCAAACTGGAAAAGATTTTAACGTGGCAGCAGACGGGGCATTTAAAAACCGACTTGTTTCGTGACGTTTCAAGGAGTAATTATGAGATGGGGCAAAATTTCTTATTTAAAGCAAAGAAACTTTTTTTCATATTGATATTTGCGAAGATTTTATCATTGTTATAATTATTATTTCAGTTGGTACAGATCCATACTTTCAGTAACTTCAAATGGTTCACCCGTTCGAAAATTTTATTATTTATGCTGGTCATGGTTGCTTTCAGGTTCGTTTCACATCAGGTGAGCATCTTTGAAAACTTAAGTTTAATTAAAGGGGCGACGACATCGAGAGCTCTTCTACCCTTTCCGCAATTACGATTAAAACTAATTTGATTTGCCTGTTGTGCACTTTGAATATTGTACTTTAATATGAAAAACATTAAATTTTTTCCTTTGCGCATTCAAAATATTCGAGAAAGTTTTTCAAAAAATTCGTCCCTAAAGAAAATGTAAACAAAACAGACGTTTCTGATATTTTGGCTCTGCTTTTTCAGTAACTGAAAATTTATTTTTTTTTTTTTATTTTATTATTTAATATTGCAAAATTAAAAAATTTGAAATTAGAGAATGTTAGACGAAGAAGGTTGGTACAAAAAAAAAAAAATCTTGGACCGTTGCTCCGAAGGCGAAGGGAAAGAGAAAAAATGACGAAAATCAGAATCGCAACCTTCTCCACTTCCATCTGTTTCAACTCCTGCAAGCAGAATGAAATTTTAATTTGATATTGGGTGGAAAACCTCGCCTTTTTAAAGTTAATTCAAACAGTTTGCTTCTCTCTGGTCTAAAATCTTAAAGCAACCTCTTTTTATTTCACCCTCTTGCCTTCCCAGGCACCGCACTGTGGTGTACTTAAGACTTATGTAAAATTGTGACAACCATTCTTGTCACCGTCCTGTTTCTTTCGGAGAAAGAAATCATTCACTTTGCCATGCCATCAGTATGAAACAATGAGCTCCTACAGCCCTAAACCCTTCTCCAAGTTATCATTTTGCCCATCAGTTAAGCGATAAACAGAAGTAAAAGTAAATGGAAGCTTTTTGTGTCACCTTTTATTTAATGAAGAAAAACTGTTCGGTATATGACCGGATGGCATTATCCGTACGTTCGAGGACTCAACGTAGGTGGAATCCTTGCGGAATTGATGTCTAAATCATAAAAAAAGGAGAGACAAGGAGAACTCGGTACATGTTTCGGTTGCACAATTATTTATTTTCCCTACGGCCAACATCTTCAATATCCAAATTTTTCTCCTTTTATCTGTCCCGAATTGGCATTTCGAATCGCATTCGGTATTGTAGAAATAACACCGGCTCGTCAATCGTGTCCCGAGATTTTCATTCGCGTTTAAGGCCGACCACTGAACGGTTGTCGACGTCTTTCATTCACTGCAGCGTAACCTTCTAAAGCAGAACGCTTTTTCTCTTCGGCGGAAAAAAAGCACAATCTTTCGCGTCTCCTGATTCGATATTTTCACAATCCCGTCCGCGTTGACATAAACTCAGGATGCAGTTTTCTTTTAATCCAACCACGAATTCAACGCCCGATGTAAAAAAAAAAAAAAAAAAAAAAAAAAAAACAAAGATCGGGAAAGCGTTGTTTTTAAAACTAAACCTGAAATAATAAGCCCGAATTCACATTCTGATTTCCGAATATCACAATCCTGAGCCATTCTTTCGACAGAAGAAAATGAATTCGATGAAGTGCCTCCCAGCGATGAGGAGGAAGAATCCATCGTTGCTAAAGACAGAAGGAAAAAAGGTAACTGGAAAACTGTAGGAACCGCTCCGGCAAGCTGGGCCACGTACCCGTGCGAATGCAGGTGGAAGCTCAGGTTTCCCAGGAGCGTTTGTCCCAAGTACAAGCAGATCCGATGGATCACTCTGCCCCTCAGCGACAGGATAAATCAACTTGCTCTGCCACTCCTGAGGTAAGTGTCGAAAGCCGATCCCGTCTGCTCACTTGCTCGTGCTGCGGTACCTGCTGACACCGGCTCACTCTTTTCAAGGCGCCTTCTTGCGCTGTGGCTGGAATTTGCAGACAAGTTTAGCCCCGAAATGCGAGCTCGACTTTTGAAATTTCTGATAGAAAATTACGGACTAACGGAAGAGTAAGTGTCTCATTATTTTCCCGTTTCTCCTGCGAATTTCCGAATTTCTTATTTCCGAATCTTCCCTTAGTCTGACCCGGGGGGGCTTAGAATTGCACTTAATGGAAAATCTGTTGCGAAATTTCGTTTGCTCTAATCCGAATATTCAGGTATTATTCCGAAGATTTAGAGTTTCCGTAAGCCTTCCCGGGATATTTACATCTTTTTAGAATACTTTTTTTCGTCTTTATGGCACGATATTAGATTTGTAAAATTCGCACGACTTGGACGCTCGGGATAGAGGCAAAGGAAGGTTTCACCTACGAATAGATTCTTTCATTCGAAGTAAAGCAAATAAATCGGTGTCCGTAAATATGCAATTAGATTTCTAGAGCGAATCCTCGAGGAAGCAAGAAAAGCAAATGAACCTCCGCCTCCAAAGAAAAAAGGTAAAAAGAAGCGCAAAAGAGGCAAAAGGAGAGGAAGGAAAGGTAAAAAAAAGCGGCAGAAAGAAAAGGATGACAGGTTCGAAAAGAAAAAGGATGATTCGGGTCTCGGGTACCACAGAAGGAAAGCCGGGAAGCTGCCGCTGGATTGGCCGTACAAAATGGGTTCGCGGCTAATTCTGATGTGCAGCTCGTGCCTGTCCCAGGATCCGGACGAGGAATACAATTCCAGAGCAACCGAATATTTTGACGTTCAGTCCATGGGAATCCTCGAGCAGATATGCAAGTTCCTGGACATGCCGCTGCCCGATCCGGAGAAACCGACTCAGTGCGGAGAAACCCTGGTGATAATGGCGTTAAATCTAAGCAACTGGATAGCGAAGTGGGTGGTCACCCCGGCGCGGGAAATACCCGATGATAAGGTCGAGGAATACCTGGATTTGAGAGGCATACAGCCCAAACCGAAAGCTTCCAAAAAAGCAAAAGGAGGGAAAGGTGAGAAAAAGAAGGAAAAAAAAAAGGCCAAACAAGAAGCGGTCCAAGAACCTCCCCCCGAGGACGATAAGAACAACCAGAAAGCTTGGGAGAAACTGAAATCGCCGACCTACGTGCCCCCCAAGATTAGGATTTCCAAGAGGACGGCTTTGCCCCCCGAGGGGGATGAAAACGAAGACGAGCACGGCACGGTCCTGGAAATTAACACGTACCAGAACGAGGAGTCCGAGGACAATGAAGAAGACGTCGCCCGATGGCAGAAACCGACCCTCGACGACATAAAGAAAGAGTTTCTGGAGTACCTGATTTGGTACAATCCTTGGGAACCGGAATTTATGTATCTCGGACCGAAAAGGATACCTAAAGGAGTGGAGATGTTTAAAATATGGGACGTGGACAGCGACGAGGTTCCTCCGGATCTTCGCGCGATCAACTGGAACATCGTGGACGAGGGCTACACGCAATGCTACTCCTTCATCCCTTCATCCGTTCCTCAGTATTACCCCTCGCTGAGGCCTCTCCGACCGGTAAGACTGGAAGACGTGGAACGATCGGGCTTTCCGGACGAAATCATCAGGCGGGACCTTCGGTTCTTCAGTCCTTGGTACATCATGAGCAAGTCGCTGACGCAGCCGGAGTCCAGACCCCCGGACGAAGAGCCCACCGTCCCGGAGGAGCTGGGAGAAAGCGAAGACGAAGGCGGAGACGTGCTTCCGGAAACGGAGGAGCACTTCGACGACGAGATTCTGCAGCCGAGCGGTCCCCCCCCAGTGAGGGATTCCTCGTGGGGAGATTACAAGATGAGGGAGCAGCTGGAAATCCTGGGGCACATCCTTCACTTGGCGACTTCCGTTCGCGACCTGACCATCGAGCACGTCTTCGAGCTGCTGGAAGAGTTCTGCCACGCTGTCGAGTGCGCAGAATCGGAGGAGAATCCGAGCGAGGAAAACGTGATGCACCTGAAGAAAAGAACCATCGTACTCGAAAGGTACTATTTCAACTTTTTCGGCAAGAAATTTCGGGACTACAACGAGAGAACGCCTTACTACATGAGGAAAATATGCAGCCGGTTGGCCTACTACATACAGCTCCTGTACGAGTACACGGCGAAAACTCTGTGGGAGTTGCAGTCTCGCGCGAATCGACCTAGCTTTATGAAAACTCCGTCGGAAATATCAGACGATCCGCAAGCCTTGCAGGACTGGGATGACTGGATCGCCTGGTTGCTAAGGGTCACGTCCACGTGCGACAAATGGGCGGAATGGATTTCGGAAACGGTCGACGACGCGGAGAAGAAGGCCGCGAAGAGGAAGGGAGAATACTTCGGACCCGAAGGCAAACCGGAGAGACTCACGAAGCAAGAGTGGTTCGACTGGAAGAAGAGCGTCCAAGGCAAAATGCACGACTACAGGTCCACCAAAATGCTGTACACCAAAGAGTCGGATTATTACTTAGAAAAAGGTAAAACAATTCCGTCGGTGATGCACAGGCCGATCAAGAGGTGGGCAGACGAACCGGAGGAGAAAGAAGAGGCCGAAGAGGACGAATGGGAGAACGCGTCGGAGCCGGAAGAGGAAAAGAGTCACGCGTACGTGGTCGGGGCCACGCCGACCGTGGAAGAAGAAAACTTCCCGGAAACGGAATACGAAGGCACCTCTGAAAATGAATCTTTTTAAATTATTTACGTGCATTTTCTTGTTTTGTTTTAAGCATAAATACATTATCCTCGGCTGGGTGGCTGACTCGTTTTGCCTGACCGCACGGCGCGGGTCTCGCGGGCGGCTCGCTCCTCCGAAAGCCCGCAAGGAGAGCGCGGTCCTTCGCGGGTGCGGCCCCGATTATTTTTCGGCAAAATTCCAGGTTGGACCTTCGAAGTCGGGCGGGGAGCGAGGCCGAGGCGCGAGGGGCGAATCGGCGGCGGCGCGCGCGCCGTTCGTGATGTTCCGTGACCGCTCGGTATCGACCGTCGCGGCGAGTTCACCATTCGCCCGCTGCATGTTGACCCGAATGGCGCCACGATCACCGTCAGTTTTCCTTTTGCACGAAATGAAAGGGTAAAACGCGAAAATGTGGTATTGATTGAAATAATGCGGCTGTTAGTGATTTTTCCGTTCGGAACAAACGGGTCTCGTTTTCGCTTTTCTGTGTCGCATTTAAATTCGGCCATGTAAAAAGAGCAGGACTGACATTCGCATTTGATGAAACAATTGAAGTGATGGTATTGTCGAGTGAATATCCGGGCTTGTGTCTTGAATGTTGGGTTCAACTGCATCGTCGTCGCCATTTCTCTCGTTCCATCCCTTGATTTCTCTTCGCCAACGGTAAGTTTGCCGCAGAGAGAGCCTTTCTCGAACCTCGGCTTGTTTCGACGGGGGAAAAATTACGGGATGAAAGTCGAAGAATCGGGGGGGGCGAAAAAGTTGAAAATGGTACTCCCTCGGAAGGGGCGGCATCGCGGCCCGAGCGGGGTAATAAAAATGCTTTTTTTTTTTTTTGCGCTGCCGAATGCTGCGCCATCCGAAGTGGGGCGAAAAGGCAAAGGAATCGGAAATGCGATTCGCCTCTCCCTCGTTTGCCGTTTTGCCGCATTATGACTGCGAGAGGAAGTTGCCCCGTTCGCTGTCTCCGAGTGGACGGAGCTTTTGCCGCTCCCTCTCCGAAAGGGAAATGGAGACTAAAGCAAAAGCTTTTCCGAACGGAATCGTTTTTCCTGGTCGAAGTGAGCCATTTTGAATTTCGGGGGGCGGGTGGGAGGGTGGGGGGTGAAACGGGGCGAAGGGAAGTTTTGTGTGAGTCATTTTTGCACTTTCACGTATGTGAATGCGAAAGCCAGGAGAAAAGCGAATGATTTTCGTCCGTGCAAAAGAAGCTGCATTGGGGGAAAACGCTGTTGCCCCGTCTGCATCCTTGGTCAATTGGGTTTGATGGCCGGGCACGTTTTCCGCGCAAAAATACGTGCGCCGTGTGTAAAAATGAAAAAAAAATCGATTTGACATAAAAACGGGATTCGGCCACTTTGCCCGGGGCAGAGGGCCTGGAAGGTGACCGCCGCAGGATTACCGTGCCTGACGGAGCTGGAGAATGGAAGCATCTGAAAAAATCCTCGGATTTCCTCGCTCGACGCGCGAAATTTGCTTCCGGAAGGATGTTGCCTGTCGGGTTTTCCCGACAGATTCATGTTAAAGACTTTTCGCAGTTTAGCGGATTCCCGACCGATGTCGTTTGCCAGTGCGGCAAACGGGAAACCCAAGGTGGGAGAAGGCGGTAAAAATCCACGTTTTCGGATTACTGTCGGAATTCGCCGATCCTGCGGGAAGCTTCGGAGCGTTCTTTGTCTCGAAACGTCCCCGAACGCCTTCAAAGGCCCCTGAGGCTTCGATCCTGCTCTGCATTCCCGTGTTTGCCGTTCGTCGTTCTCGTCCGTTTTTATTATTTTCTTAAAAAACTTCACTCCGTCTATATCAACGACGAAATTATTTGGTCGTTTTAAAATTTTTACTGGGGTTTAATGGGCGGAACCTGACACGGTACCCGTTTTTCGTGCATTGCCTGCACGCCGATTGAATTTGATAAATCTCCCGGATCATCGTCCCTACTAACGCGCCCCGTTTCCAACTCTTCGCGATTCGGAAGTTGACGAAACCTTTGACAAAACCCAAATTGCAATGTTACGGGGCAGGTTCGGTCCCAACGCTGTCGTTGGCGCTTCGCTCGTATTTTCCTTTTTTTCGGTGATTTCCACCGGTGACGGAAACTCCTTGAGAATTAATCTGCTTTCGAGTTTCCTTTCCATTCCCGTAATGGGATTTTTAAATAAATTTTGAATATCAAAGGCGTAAATTCTTTTCGTTCCTTACGCAAATTCTGTGCCATCATTTTTCGCGAAATGCGAATCTTTCGGCCGGTTTTTGATTGCCCGCACACACTGCCATTAGCTAGCGTTAAATATAATAATGGTGCGGTAATTACTGTCTTTGGATAAACCGCGTCGCCACTGAAGACCGAGCATTTATTGATTTAAAGATTTGCATTGAATTTGTAACTAGTTTTGGGATATTCATGGAAGGATATTATTGCGGCAGCAAGTTTTAAATATATGTGAGAACTTTGAAAGAAATATACTGCCAAGCGCCGAGATTTTTAGCCCTCGTGCTCCCTGGCACATGCGATCAATACGAACAACCCGTTTTCTGCCGCGAGTATGGCAAATACATCTCGCATTGGATTAAGATGTATCAATGCAATTGGTGCGAGTAAAAAAGTTCGTTTTCAAACTTGCGCGATGTCAAATGCAGACGATTAATGAAATTTTGAAACATCCGAAATTTTTTTTTTTTTGACGAAGAGCAAAAGCAAAAACTTAAATTAAAAGCTCTCTGCCAGTTTAATTCCTTCTGTAGGACGTGCAGCAAAAAAAAACCCGGGAGCTTTTCCGAATTTTTCTCGCAATCCGAGGGCCGCAGCACTTGGAATTCCTCCTTACTGTCAGTTTCGGACTCCTTTAAAATCAAATATTGCAACGATGCAACTGCAGCGCATCTCGCGTATGCATCTTTGACGATGAAAAATTGGGAAAAATGAATTTTTCCCAAGGATCGATGGCTGAGACTCGAGTCTACGACTTTTCGTTCAGTCCTCTCTGCAACTGTAGAACTCTTAAAACTAACTTGCAACATAAAACTTGCATGAGGGAATCCTCAAACCGCTGCTTCGTTCCCAGCAAATTAAAAATATCCAATATTTGCGGGGGTAAGAAATTTCACGGGCCACCTATATTCTGGGGAAAACATTGCAGCGCAGCAAACTCAAATTTTTGCCGCAGCCTCAGCTTTTCTGCTGCCTCGAAAAACCGCAGTGCTCTCTACGGCCACATGAAATGTCTAAGCACGTCCGAAACGGCACGCGGTGCCTCTTTCTGCATTGCACGCCTTATCGTTGCGGGTGCAGGCGTCACCCCAGATTCCTGATTTTCCCAACAAAAAGTTCTTGCGTTATACGCACCCTTGGACAAGAATCAATTCCGATTTTCTGTCAGGTTTCGAGGTTAGGACTTTGGCAGATATTAAATCGAGTTAAGTAGTGGGTGACGTCCCGGCGAAACTGCACTTGCTCCACGAGTTTCTATTGCCAACTTAAGAAAATCTTAAAATTCCGACGGTACCTAACGCGATATTGCTGAAAACTTAAAATTTCGCTTTTCACGCATCTCGCAGCCACTTCGAAAGTCCTCGCCTCGAATGAGAATTTCAGGTGCCGTTTCTTTCGTATTTCCTCCAAAATTCTCGACTTCAGCAAATCGGAAATGCCCCGAGGAGCTAATGTTGAATGGAAAGGTTAAGGATTTCGTTTCAGTTATTTTGCTCTTAAAATTTCAGTCGCCGGTTTGAAAAAAAAAATCCCCCCGAATTTAGCAAAGAGGACAGGTACAAAAACCTGTCTGCATAATTTTGAGAGAACGGAAAAGAATGGAGCGCAATGCTGTCGAGTCAAGAAAAAAAACCACGGAGCGACTTCTTCTGTTCCCCCAAACATTCCGGACATGTTCGACGGGCTCCGAGGTGCCATCTCGGGAATCGGTTTTAGCCAGCAGACCTGCAATTGTCCGAAATCGGTTACACTCGGGAAGTGTCCGTTCGGAAAATCGGCTATGAAAAGCTCAAAGAAAAACGGAAAGCGTTGGATGCGAAGTAAAAAGAAACATAAAAGATGGCCCCGGTGCTGTTGTTATTTCTTTTGCGAAGGTTGACCGAAGCCGAAAAGGAAGCATAATGTGCTCCTAAAATTTTCCTTTTGCTTTTCCAACGCGTGAGTTTCCCTAACTGGCTGTGACAGCGCCTTCGGGAAGGAACGTTTTCATACAAACGACAGGATAATGCGTTCTCCAGATTTCCGATGCTCGTCCTCAATGGCGAACATCCATTTACAGTTTCCATTTACATTTCTCTCCGTGGAAAGTGGTCAAATAGATTGCTTCTCAGGTTTCAAGCTATTTAATTGTTAAGTGAATTGTCGCGGTTTGTTATTCAGAAAAATTAGGTTTTCTTTTTCCTGCCGCCTCACGGTATCGGGTTGCTTTAAGGTCAGCACCAAGGTATGCAACTGAAACTGCTGTTCGGAAGATTCGGGAGGAAAATAACGTTGCATGTTTTTCTACAGTCTTGCTCGTTGGGACCGACTCGATGACCGACCGATAGATATCGATTCGACTTTTACGCTTTTCACAGCCCTCCGCTGCAGTAAGCCTTCTTTATGTTTTTCGCGATTTTTCCACCGATCTGTCGTCGCTCGCTTGAACTTTCCCAGACTCGTTAGAAATATCCTCCGACCGATCGATTGGCGAGGTGACATTGCGAGGAAGCCGGAAAAACCGGCGAATAAGGCACTAAAGAAAAGCTTTTTTATTGCAAAGGTTGAGGAGACTAAACAAAATTAAAAGGTCTTGGCGAATAATGAAGCTGCCCCCTCGCCGCACCCCCGCGGAGCAGAGGGCCTCGCAACTGTTGCCCTTTGATATCCATCAACCTGAACTTAATGGCAAATCACTTTCAATGCAAAATAAAGTTGTTTTTCCAGCCATTTAAGCATCATCAGTCTTTTTCCATGCATTTTCACTTTACCTCATAATATTCACCTTGCTCGCGGAGAAGGATAAAAGGGGAAAAGGGCAGCTTCGCCGCTCCGATTAATCGAAAAGGAAAAGAAAAATCGCACCGAAGAAATGCCGGAGCGGAATCCGGGGAACGGGAAGCGGAAACGCGTCGTTTCCGGAATGAGAGCGTGGCCGAGGGCTCGAATGCGCCCGGGCTCCCCGCCTGTGCCTCAAAGTCTCCGAGATGCTTCCGGAACTGCGAAGTTCGACGTTCGGGCCGAAGAGCGGAGGCGTCGAACGTTCCTCTGCTCTTCCGGCGCCGCGTTCGGGGCTCGTGCGTGTCCCGAATCCTTTTGCAGCTTTCTCGCCGCAGACGTCTGCCACTTCGAAGCCAACCAATCGATTTGTTGCAAAGCGGTGACGTCACGCCGACATAACGACCATCGAGAAACCTTGATCTTTTATTGCCTCTTTGCCGTTCGAACTGCCGAACCATTTTTCGCGATCGCCGACGAGCCCGAGCTCGAGTCTCAAAACGAGCTGCCTCGGTCGACATTTCGTGATTGTCCATCGTGAATTAAAATGGGAGGAAAAAGTCGAACGGCCGTTAACGAGGGAAACAAAAATCGGGAACTCGAAGGGAGAAACGGCGCCTTGAGAGAGTGACGTCACGGTCGCATTGCAGCGTGAGCGGCGCCCTCCGCGTTCCTTCCGCAGAAGCCTTTCCAGATTTTCAAACGTTTTTTTCTCGGTCGCAGAGCCGGGAGGCTTCCTCCTTTTTTTCCGTCCCGAATTTGCGGGATTTTTATCCCGGCGGCGGTTCTCCGCTCCGGACGAGCTCGCGAGTAAGGCCATTGCTTTACTCGCGCTGATTCAACGGAATTTAATTTGCGCCAAGAACGCGTCACCCTCAGCCTTTTGCGAGGCTCGAACCGACCGACCGAGGCTGGATTTAAATAAAAACTCTGAGGCGTCGATCTTGGAGGCTTTGCGAGACGCTGGCGTTTGGGGCGACGCGGCACGGTCGCGAATCACGGAGGCCTTTCCTCTGCGGCAGAGGCGCTGTTCCGCCCTCGCTCCCGGTATGATAATACCACCCTTGAAGCATAAGGGCTCGTCAACGCGTCGGAGCGAAAAACCTGCCGGAATTCTTCGAGCGCCCCGACTCAGAAACCTGAATTCCGCTTTAAGGAAAACGGGGAAAATAGCAAAAGCTGCACGGGAAAAGCAGAAAACGGAACTTTCTGCCAGCATTTTTTCTTTTTACGAAACCGAACGCGAATAGATGAGCTCGTTATGACGTAACAAGTCAAAGGAATTTCTCATTTTGTAAACATGAATACGTGGAACGTTAAAATAAAAATTCAGGGAGGACAAATCATGCGGGAGCGATTCAAAAAATGAAAATTAAAAAGAAATACCTGAAATAGAGCCGTAAATAAAACGCAAAATTCAATAAGGTGAAACGGAGAAGTTTAAATTTCGCAAAGAAAGCGAATAACGAAGCAGAGCTGTTGGTTTGACACATTCCAGAAACCTTCCGCGTCGGGATCACTTCCACACCGCCGACATATTTCGGTGCGAAGTCCCGAAACGTGGAGGCTTCATCAACCGCAAGAGAATAACTGAAAAGATTTCAGCAAAATGATTCACGACTCGGTTGACCGAATTTTCCGGCCGAAATGGGCCGTGCAAACGTCGGAAGGGAGGATGGGAGAACTCTCAAGAGCAGAGCACCACTGCCGCGGGAACAAAACAAATAAAAATACTTGAATTTCTTCTTGAGGATTTTTGACAAAAGAAAAATATTTCACCGGATTCATTCAGCAGCCGAGGACGCGGAAATGACGGCAGAAGTTCGACATTCGGTGACATTTGGTGCAACTCGCTTTACGTGGGAAAAGAACGCGACCATAAAGGGAAAATGTTTATCGCGTCCCCGGGACAAAAACCGCAGCGGTGTCCGAGGGGTAAATAAATAAAATCTTCGGCTCAGGTTTGCACAAACGCATGCTGCAGGACGACCTTTTACGTGTGGCGTTCCGGACATCACATTCCACCGAAATCCGGGAACCTAACCTCCGCACCGGAAAAGAAACCCAATTTCGGTCCTTGCTTCCCGGCGATTCTCGGGGCACGATCTCCCTTTTCTTCCGGAAGATCTTCCGCCACTTGAAAATGCGCGCCGGAAGGGGAGTTCGACGCTGTTGCCCCGCACGATGCTCCTCCGGAGTTCGGTCGTTTCCGCAGGGGTGGGAGCCTCGACAAACGGCTTCCCAACTCCTTCGGGGCCCGAGCGCTGTCGGAAAATGGAAATCGAAAGCGTTGCGCTTTCAGCCGGGAAAAGTCGTGGAACGACCTTGACCTGACGGACAAATTTCCACGTTTCTGTGCTGTCCGCGGGATCCTCTCCCGACTATCCGGAGACCGCATTGAGGCTTTCGAAACCCATCTCGGGAAGCGGGGCCCGCGCAGGTCCCGCGGAAGGGCGGAGGCTGCGGAGCGGGAAAACGACGGCGGCCGATTCCTCGGCATCGGGACCGAATTTTCCGGCTTTGCGCATGCGCTATCGCGGCGCCCCTTTCCCCTCCCGCCCTCCGCGGGAAACCCTTTCTGACGTCATTCGCTTTCCACCGCCAACTCCTTTATATGAATCATTCCCACCTTTGACATCCCGAACGCTGCCATGGAATTCTCGGTGTGCGAATTCGCTTTATCCTGTAACAACGAAGACGCAAGCGATTAAATGAGTTTTCGCCGCGTCGCTTTTTGATCCGGGAGGCTTTCCCCCCCCCCTCCCCCCCCGGGCGAGTTTCTCTATTTTCCGGAAGTTGTCTTACGGTCGGCCTGGATTCTGGCCACGACTTCCGTGGCACCCGCAGCGACAGAAATTGCCGTTCGTTGGAAAACC
>JAOWBB010012944.1:0-60683 GCA_028565995.1 Ricinus marginatus
GAGGCGGGGAGGGAGGGGGGGGGGAGGTTTTGCGTGTTTACGTCTTCGAGGTGGGCGCCTTCGTGCGGCGTCGCGCCGGAAAACCGGAAGTGACAGTTTTCCAGAGGCGAAGATTCGATGGAGTAACAACGGATAAATGTGGGTGATGTGCGCAACGGAACCTCGGCGTAAATGTAATATAATTTAATAAGATGAGATTGAAATGAAATTTAACGAACCATAACGGGGAAGATAAAGCAAATGCGTTTTCTTTAAGGAACGCGGAGGCATCGAGAAACGGAATCGGATTTAAGGGATGATATTAAATTTTGGGATTAACCCGTGAGCTGCGGCGCAAGGATCGCGATATATTTCCGAATTCGGATGCAGCCGATCGCCGCTTACGTCGGGGATTGTTTACCGGGATTTTCCGGGACAAATTTTCCCATTTACTTGCGGGACAGCGATTAATCATACCGAATAGGAGGTCCCACCCTTCCACCCCTCCCCACCTTTGGCGCTTTCCAAAGTGGGGGAGGAAAAAAAAAATCCGGCGAATGTGCGCTCGAAGCAGAGGAAACGAATCCCGCCCGGAGTGGTTTTCGGGAGTTGGCCGAACTGCGAGATGTGCGAAAAGGAAAGTTTGAATTTTCCCATTTTCCTGGTCTTTTTTTCAGAAAGAGCTTATGGGATAAGGCAAATTATCATAAAGACTGAAAATCTCGGGCCTTACAATCCAATTTTCTATTGCTTTCCAACTTTTCTTTCCTCTGTCCTGATCCCTTCCGCTCCTTTTCCCAGACGGAAGTTACCTGTCTTTGTCTTTAGCCACCTTGATCTACATCACACCCTTCCTCCCGGGGGTGCGGGATTTCTTCCGTGTGCTTTTTTTTTTTTTTTTTCTTCTTTTTTTCCCATCCAGAATTTTCGCGGTTTTCTCCACGGACGGAATTAGGAAGTCAGCGTAATTTAAATGTCTGCGAACAGGCAAGGAAAATGTAGTTTAATCTCGGATTTTCTTCCCCGGATCCAAATGTCCTAAGCCCTTTTTGAATAAAGATAAAAATGGGTAAACCCGAAAAATCCGCGACAAATCGGATTTCAGGAAATGTACATTTAATCGTCGACTCGGAAACTGTGCGGATGCCATCTTTTGGGGACCATATTCGTGTTGCCCGGTAATGCTGAAGGCAGCACTGTCCGCGGGGGGGGAGGGGGTTGAAAAAAAATTTTTTTTTTCTTTCCCCCTTCACAAATTCACCTTCGTCACCGAAATTCACTTTTGTGCCATGTCACAGGGCACAATGGCAGATTTTTTTTTTTTTTCCTCGGCCCATTAAATCATGGGGAGACATCGCTTTGTCAGGGGGCAAAAGGAGAGGTTGCTATAAGTCAAGCATGCAGAAGGAGAAAAATTCTCCCTTCATCGCCATCTGTCGCGCTTCAGACGGGAAAAATACGAAGGAATTGGAAAATTCCATTTCAATAATCTGCAGAACATCTTCGGCGAAAATGGAAAAAGTTCATGACTCGTTATTTTCCAGGCATATGGCCCTCGAGAGTACGAGGCGGATGATTGCAAAGACGATCGAAGGTACAGGCACCACCGGGCTCTGCGACAGCAAATCGTCGAGCTTCAGCACGAAGCCCGGGAACTCCGCAGCGGTCAGTCGCGGCTCGAGAAATCGGTCCGCAAGCTGGATCAGCAAGCGAAAACGATCCAACGCGACGCTGGCAACGAGGTCACGAGCGAGCACCTGTCGGAGAGGGTGGCTAAACTGGAGGAGGCCAGGAGGGCAACGTCCCGACAAATTTTCAACGTTTCCGGTCAGGTGTCTGAGCTGAATCGATTGCACGTGTCCATGCTGCAGCTTTTGGAATCCGTAGAAAGTTTGGAGAACAAAATGGACAAGGACATACCGGAGCTGCAGCGGGAAATATCCAAAATGGAGTTCGGAATGGCGCAGACAACAACCACGGTGACGGCGCTAAAAGAGGATCAGGTGAGTTTCGGGCGACTTCGGAAATTTCAGTTTCCTTTGAAGTTGTAAAGAGTGACGTCATATCAAATAAGCAAAAGATGCCACTCGCGTTTTCCGGTGTTGCATTTTCACCGATGCTTAATTTAAATGGCCGACGACGACGGATGACGCCATTTCCCTAAGTTATATTATCGCATCGAAAAAGTATTCAAAAATTTCAAAGCGCGGGCATTTCCTTTTTTTCGCGTCTCCTTTTTTTTTTTTCTTTCATTTATTCCTTGCAAGAAAGCGGAAAATTGAAAATTTTCGTTTCGCTTTGGCAAAAATGGTTTTTCTTTTTTTTTTCGTATTTATTTCAATAATAATTCAGATTTCCCTAACAAAGGTTTTCCCGTCTTCGTTCGATTTTTTTCATCTGCTTGCCTTCCCTTTCCCCACGCTTTTCCGGTTCATCTCGAGCTTTTTATCCGTTTGGTTTAAAAAAAAAAAAAAAAAATGACGTTTTTTCTCTTAAATTTGACATATAACGCAGCGGTCCCCGGAATAAATCGTTAGTCGGCGTTTTCCATTCTCTTATTTACCTTATTTTCCACTTTTCTGCCTGCCTTTCAGTTCAATTAGTTTAATACTCACAATGGAGTTCCTCTTGCCTTTTATTTTTCTTCTGCTCCCCGGCTTGCGGGAGTTTCGATGGAGTAAAGCGGAAAAGGAAGCTGACGAATGTGAAAAGCTAAAAAAAAAGGAACAGGGCAAATGCAGAACCTGTACTTTTTCCGTTCTCCTCATTACGAACGACTCCAGGTTCTTTTTACCTCGCCTTCCTTTCCGCCCCCTTTCCTTCGCGTTAAACGCCTGTACTTTATTTATCTCATTATTATTGTTGTTATTATTATTTTTATTTTATTTTATTTTTTTTTTAATTGTTGCATTACGTGAATTTTCGCTCGACCAGAGCCGTCGAAAGGGAGCGTGGTTCCTTATGCCGCGTTTCAATCGATTTTGTGAAAAGGAGCCTTCGAGCTCTTCAAATAAGAGTAAAATTATTTAAGGGATAATTGCATACTTAATTGAGGTTAAAACGAGAAAAACTTACGAATTCGCGTAAAAAGAACAAGCGGTGAAGAATTCGGTTAAGCGCCGAGCGTCAGCACTCGCGATATAAACTGCGTATAATATTTACCAATGATGCAAAAATAGTCTGAACTAAGTGCAAACAGAATTTGTTTCATGTAAATAAATCGTCGGACATGGTTTTCCCAGGTTTTTCTCTGTCAGCGGGAGTTTTTATGGTCTTTTTTTTTTTTACATGTTCATTGTGTTTGAAGTTGTCCTGCGAGCAGAGCAGGCAACACGGAAGCTTTCACGGGAGCCCAATCTGGTCATGACGTGTTTTAGATTGCCTCGAATCGCTTAAACCGAACTTTTCAATCGCATTTTGAGCCGCGTAACGGTGCCGTTTTTCTGTTCCGCTTTATTAAAAAAAAAAAAAAAAAAAGGGCGGTCTTTTAAAAAAAAAAAAATTTTCAACACTTTATTTTCCTCCGGATATCAAAAGAACTGGATCGAATTTAATTTTCGCGTTCGACGAATGATTTTAATTGAAGCCTCGGTCGGGAAAAGCGGAAAATTGCAAGTGGAAAAGTGGAAAAGAGCGGGAAGCGCGCCGGGGGCTCGGGAAAAGCCCGCGATTTCCTCGCATGATTCCGACCGCAGAATGTTCTCTGGATGGACAATCGCAATTTGGCTTGCGTTTTTGCTGATGTGCGGAAATTCCCACGTGGTAAAATTATAATTTCAACGGCGGAAGTTCCCCCCTCCCCGCCGTCTTCCGGAAGTCTCCCCCGTTTGATGTTAATTAGATGGCGGTCGGCGCGGCACCGAGGGATTCAAAGGGTAAGTAGTGCGGTTTCGTCCCAACGTGATAATTTCCGCGCAAATATTGTCGAAAACCTTTGTTTCGCTGCGTTTAATTCCTGGAGCGGCCAAAAGGGAAAATCGACCTCCGGCCATATCTCCCCCCGTGTCCGAGGAAGATGGCCGCTTTCGGAACCATTTTCCGGTTGAAAAAATGCGAAAATTTCCTCGGCGCATGCATGAGGATGCCATCTAATTTATTCCCGTTCATTCCAGACATATTGATGGAGATTATCCCCCGAGTGTAAACCTGGAATCTTGGAGGATTTCCCTTTCTTCTTCTTCTTCTTCTTCTTCTTCGTCTCCTCTGCACTGTTTGCCTTTTCCATCGTAAATCTTGATCCCCGGAGGAAGATGTAATTGAAATTCTATTTGGAATCTCTTTATTTGTCAGAGTTTTTCAATGACTTCTTGTCATTGCTCAGAAATTCATTTCGAACTTTCTTCCTGTTCGTCGTAAATCTCCTCAGGATCTTCCGTTTTTCTCCCTTTTCACCTTCTTCTCTCGGCTCCTTTTTTTTTCCCCCCTCCCCCCCCCGATGCTCCTCTTCTGCATAATGTTAGCCCAACAATTGCGCTTTTCTTTAATTACCCTCGCTCGGTTCTTTTAGCGAAACTTAGAAATGTGCTTTGCGGTTAGATAAAGCGAGATAAAAATCCTTTTGCCACCGGTTTTTTCCTTTTCCGCAGAATAATCATCACAGTACTCTGAAGAGCCTCGCAAGCACCGTGACGCGATTGGAGAGTCAGATGAATGTCGACCACGGACACATCATATCGCTGCAGGCCCAGATCCTCAATGTCACTCTCAAAAGCTGGAACGACACAACGGAAATCCGTCGGGAAAAGGTGCAGGACTCGAGGATTGCCGCTCTGGAGGAAAAACTGGAGACTCACATAGAGGTGGGCTACGTACATTCAAAACCATTGCAAAGGAAACACAATTTATGTCACGCACAGAGTGCCATCCACCGAGGGGGATATGTCTTGAATCCAACTGTTTAAACTAAGCATTTCGAGCGGCAATTTACACGTCGAAATTGAGTTTATCCGTGAAACGTGCTTCATCGGTTATTTCCTGATATTGCATTCCGAATTTCGTCCAGACGGCACAAGACCGATCCGACAAAGTGCCACCGGTTTCGGTTTAGGATACACGAGTCTCCATAACAATCGATTACCGCGCGGCTTTTAATTAAGCCATGCGAATACACTTTCAAAAGTTTTTTTTCGGGTTTTGCAGTGCGACAGAGCCGGAATTTATCATGGAAGCAATTAACAACTGCAGGACTTTTCCGTGGGATAAAATCCAACGCTTTTCCCGAAAATGTCTATTAGTTCAAATCGAATAACCCGCCAAAGAGCAATGTAGCAGATCATTATGAGACAATTTACGTTCGTTTTCACTGGTGCAAGCCTTTTCACGTTGATAGAAACAACGACAGAAAAACGTCCCTTCGAACGTAAAACTCAGTTCTGCTATACCGGAAATTATAAAAGAAATAAAAATCAAATTACCAAATCGATTAGTGTCAAAATTAGGTTTTTCGATATATATATATATATATATTTTTTTTCATTTTCCCTCAGGAAGAGGAAGACGTGTTTTCTGCTACTACGACGTTACCGGAAGAGGCGCCTTTCAACAATAACTCGCTTCCGGAATTAATACGTTCTTTAAGAACAGTACAGAAGGAATACGTCAATTTGGTGCATCAGTTGCCCCACGGTAAGATCTCTCGGATTAAAACTTCTGTCACGCAATTAATGCAGGATTTGAACTGCACGCAGCGAAACTCCCGAAAGGGAAACGAAAATAAAAAAAAAAATGAACGGTCGCAAATTTGTTTTGGTTGGCGCACGGGGAACGGGACGAGGAAAACAGCTTCCGGTTTCCGGACCGAACGGGTTTGAAGAAGACAATTTTTAAAATCGCTTAAGCCTCGTTAACGAAAAGTTTTCAGTTCCACAGGGAATTAGGGAAAAAGGGTAACTACCTTTTTGATGCGAATGCAAGATAGCCGCTAAAACAAATGTTGCGGATCCCTCACTTTGGATAAGCGCGAACGGAGATCGGGGTAAATTCGCGCCGTGAACCGACTTTTGGCGGGGAAAGGATGGAAGAAAGCCCGAGGAGATATTTGGCATTTTCGAATAATGCATTATTAATACGGTTCGGAGGAGGTTAGGTTAGGGAGGCGAAGGAAGCCGAAATAAAAAAAAATTGAGGTAATAAGGGTTGAAAATCATTTTTTTTTTTTTTCTTCTTCGAGATGTTTCCTTGGGAAATAAAAGGAATCGGCAAAAATCCCAAAGTAATAAGTTATTCATTGTGATATTTTTTTCGCCCGGGGGATGAACTAATTTTTCCTGCCGCCCCCACGCGAAAAAAAAAAAAAAAGGAAAAACGTGCAAAATATGATGAAAGCTTTTTGCGTATGGGAAAGAGACTATATTTTAATGCCTGCCAATTTTTCCAGCACATGTTCTGGATCCATACGCTAATGGTTTTCTTTCCAGTGATCTTTCCCCGGGGTGGAGACCTTACATTAAAGGTTCTTTCATCAAGAAAATGTATTTTACGGACTTCCCGGTTTTATTTATTTCCCTTTTTTTTTTTTTTTTTTGGGAAAATCCTCTTCTCCTTAAGGCCGAGTTACGGTAAGCATCGTTGAAATTGCCCCAAAATAGGAATCCGCAATAAAATGTGCTGTCCCAGGAGGGTGCAAAAGCGATACTCCAGCGAAAAGAAAGCGTTGAGCGACACGTCACGTGACAGCCCTTTAAAAGAGAATATTTACAGGGCCGTTTCACGCTTGGACCCGCACGCTTTTGGAGCATTCACAAAAAGTGGCAAAGAAAAACATTTTCACCGGAAAATCGAAATTTCCAATCGAGAGTGCCCCGAGACCGGTGACGCACGGCCCCGAAAGGGGAAGTTGCTGCCCTTGCGCACCCGGCGGGGCGGCAAATTTGAGCCGCAAATCTCAAAAATTTCTTACAACAGTTCAAGTTTGCGGCGGCAAAGCGCCGCCTGAGCATTGAAATCGGAACTAATAAGTCGAGTGATTGCCGCGCTATCTGTCGACCGATGCAGGAGGCGTGCGACAAAGCGCAAACCATTTTCATTCATCCCCGGCGACAGAATCCGCAGCGCGCGCTGCGAAATTCGCGCGACGGGGACGTTTCGAGATGCACAAACGACAGGAAGAATAATGGTGGATACATCAGCGATCAAAGCGGGGGGGAGGGAAATTAAAACGGCGGTAGAGGACCGCACAAAAACATAATATATGGAGTTCCCGGGCGTTTATCCCCGACCTAAAGAAAAACCACAAAAGCGTGAAAGCTCCGCGGAAAATGGCGTCAAAATAGAATCGCGGCTTTATTTTCATCATGAAACGCACGAAAAATAGGGGAAAAAAGCTCCTTTTTTTCGGAGGCTGGAGAACGGGGATCTAGATTTTTCTCTTTTTGGGTTGGATATTGTTATTTAATATATATATGTATGTGCAGCTGCACGAACGGGACTGATATACCTAAGGTTCGGCATCAGAACACATGCGGTCACGAACCGCCGTCGTTAATCCCGTACCTGGATTGCCAAGTGCAACGGAATATTTTCCAGAGCGGCTCAAACGGCTTCAACGGAATATTTCCAGCGGCTCAAGAATACCTGAAGCGTGAACACGAAGCATCAAGCACGCAAGAGGGTAAAACTGAACACCTTACTAATGAGGAAAGAAAAAGGAGTAAAAGATCGCTAGAAGAAGATGAGGATAAACAAGAGGAAGTTGTCATAGCAAGTGTTATAGACCAGTTTGAATATTCGCAGATTCTGTCGAGTTCAAGAAAGAAGAAAAACGCCAAAAAGACCCGGGTAATTTCTCTCCCGCCACAGTGAAGCAACCGGAAACGAATTCGGGGGTTGCGAACGGAGAGACGGGGGGGGGGAGAGGAAAAAGAGAAAAAAGCGGAAAAGAAAAGCGCGAGCAGCGGCATACGGTCGCTTCGGATCGGCGAAGATGACGTGGATCCGCGCGCGGAGGCAACGATGAAGTTTTAAGGGATGATCGCAAAAAGGGAAAGCACCACCACCCCCATCCCCCCGACCCCCAAAGCTTCGAAATGGCCGCGGGAAATGAAGGAAACTTCGACGGGACCGGATCTCGAGGAAAAGCGCGAAGGTGCCTTCGGTGCGAGCGCGATGCTTTTTGCACCCCTCGAAAATTGGAAATTTTCCGATGTCAAAATGGAAAAATCTGAAAAATGAATGCGCTTGCACGACGAATGCCGCAGCAGCATCGACCATTTGTCATCATACCTCATGCGCTACGCATCGGGACGCGGTTTCGGTGGAAAGAAATCCGGCGTTTGAACCCCCGACTAAACTACCCCGTAAAAAAATGGCCGTATTATACTTTTCCGGGTGCGCTGATCGAGGACCGAGGATTGATGATACTTTTAAAATGTTTCACGCACGCTCAAATCCCTATATTTGCCGCCGGATTAGAACGTAAACCGCGGAGCGTGGAATTTTAATTTGTGCCCTCGCTTGGGAAGGGTTGATTCTTCGAGAAAAGGTTTCGAGTCTCGTTCGAGATCCCAACTCCCGCTCCCTGTTCGGCCGGAGAAGAGCCCCGAAACGGGATCGCAAATCGCGGGAAATGAACTCGCTTCGATTTTTGCGACGCGAGCCTTGGCAGTCCGATCGCACGAAGGGGATCTCCGGCAAGGAAAAGTTTTTTTTTCCCCGACGGTCGGGCGCCGGCGAAACCGGAAGCCCCGGAGAAAAATGGAAGGTCCCATTGGCGTGTGGAAGGCTCGGAAAGGGGGGGGGTTCGGAAAATTTCTCACGAGGCCGGCGGCGCGAAGGTGCATTTCCGCGACGCCCCTCCGGAGACGATTTTCCTTTCCGGTACCGCGAATTGATTGATCGATCGATTTCCTTCCGGAAAATCCCGGGAAAGCTACCTGCAGGGGAAGATCAATGCAACCGTTGAAAGAGGCAATAGAAATGTGGGGAAGTTTTTTTTTTTTTTTTTTTTTCCTCCGGGAAAGACAAATCGTTAAACTTTTTAATAAAACACTTCGAACGGGGGAGTTTTGCTTTCGGTAACTCACTTTTCCGACGGAAACTACATTATAATCGACTGTTGTTCCTTGTTCCGTTTTTTTTTTTTTGCAAATGCCAGATGTGATCTAACCCAAAATAAAAAATTCTCCTCTAATGTCGGAAGACAAAAGCTTTTCCGATGCATTAAAGGATAAAAGTCCTTTTGCCGAACATCCGATCGCGTAAAATATGCTAATCACGTTTTGTTTTGGACTTTTTTTTTTTTTTTTTTTTTAATGTTTTGCTTCCTTTCTCGCAGACTGCAGCACGGTGGAGGGCAAAAGCGGGATCTACGCAATAGCTCCCGGAGAAGGGCCACCCCTGTTGGTTTCCTGCGACATGAGCACCTCCGGTGGCGGCTGGACCGTCGTCCAGAGAAGGATCGACGGCTCCCAGGAATTTAATCGCAAATGGAAGGAATACGCAGAGGGCTTCGGAGTTGCGTCCGGTAGGAAGTCGCCCGAACCGCACTTCCGGGTCTCCCAAATCAGCGCCGGATCCTTCGGCGGGAAATCTCTTTCCCTTCAGGGGCTTCGATCCCGACGATTGACCAGCGGCGGCGTTGAAACGATCGCAAACCGCGCCCGAAATTTTTTGTCCGGAAAAATTTATTCACCATTTTTAAAAGGAGGAGTAAAGCCGGGAGCTCGAGTGGGGACGTTTTCCCGGATTTTTTCTTTTTTTTTTACTTTTTCCTCGCCGGACCCCAAATTGAATTAGTCTTTCCCAAAATGAACCGGGCCTCGTCGTCAGCCGCTGAGCCTCTTTCGCGGATTTTTCCCCGGCGGCAGAGCTGCCAACGTCAGATCGCTCGGGCGTAATCACGCGGAATGCGCCCGTGCTGAAGCTCTCGAAAGAAAATGCGATTGCGGATCGCAAGTTTGAGCATCTCGCGTTCTGAGTCGTCGGTTGCTGAGTTCGAGGTTTCAGACCCTCGCAGGGAAACGCTTCGAGAGGATATCGAACGCCCCCCCCCCGAACCCGTTCGGGCATTTTTCCGTTCTGTCAGTTTAAAAAAGGTTTTCCTTAATTCCTCAGGAAAAAAAAAAAAAAAAATTAAGCATGAAATGAAGGCGGCCAGACGTCACTTGCCTTTTGTGAAAACCTGCATCGTCCTTTTTTTTTTTTTTTTTCGCCAAAAGTTGGTTTCCCATCTGTCACAACTTCGGCAGGGAATTTCCCGTCTCCTCTGCTGCAGCCTTTAAATTTCCGATCCTTTGTTCTCGCTTTTATCAGCGTCCCGATTCCTCCTCCCTACGCTTGATGTTTATTTTTACCCGTAATCCAAAGATATCAAGTGAAATTACGTTCTCATAACGAAAGGGAACGTCAAGGGAGAGACTGAAATTTTTGAATTTTCAGGCGAGTTCTGGCTGGGGAACGAGGCCCTTCACCGACTGACCACCCAGAATTGCTCGTCGCTGAGAATCGACTTGAAAGACATATACGGTAAGAGATGGCTGGCGGAGTACAGGGGCTTCCACATATCCGACGCATCGGACGGGTACAGAATCACGGTTTTCGGATACGGCGGAAACGCGAGCGACGCCCTCGAGTACCAGAACAAAATGCAGTTCAGCGCGGTCGACTCCGACAGGGACATCAGCAACACGCACTGCGCGCAGAACTACGAAGGCGGCTGGTGGTTCTCGCACTGTCAGCACGCGAACCTCAACGGGAGGTACAACCTCGGGCTGACGTGGTTCGACGGCACGCGAAACGAGTGGATCGCCGTGGCCTTTTCCGAAATGAAAGTTCGCCGGAGGAAAAACTGCGTGACGTGAAGCGGGAATTACCGGACAAAGCAACGCGTAAGCGATCGCTCGCATAAATGCATTGTAAAAAAAAACGACAGGGATGGGGGGGGGGGGACGCAGTGCAGCACATCCCCACTTAGCAATGTGCCGATTTCCCTTCAAGCCTCTCCCTCGCTCAACCGAAAACGAAGGAAAAAAAAAAAAAAAATCGGAAACCGTAAACGGGGAGGAAGTCGGTGCGTGGGGTTGGCAGCATTGGATTTATCCTTTTTGTCCATTGGGAAGATGTTTAGGATGATTCGGGATCGTTTTGCCTTATTGATATTCCTTTCTCTCATCTCACGAAAAATCCCAATCTTCTTCCTGTCGTTGTTCCTTTTTTATTTTTTATTTTTTTTTTTTACATTCCTTTTTACCAAAGCAAAAACTGATGCTTTTCGTATCACGGAGGGAGGACAAAAAGAGAAAAAGAAATGAGCGAATATTCCAAAGATTATTTTTTCTGTGAATGACGAACGCCAAAAAAATAAAAACAAAATAATAATAATAATAATAATAATAATAATAATAATAATAACAACAACAATAATTATTTTCTAAACGAGTTTGCCATAGAGATTTTAAAGATTTTTTTTTAGTCATTTTCTGTCTTAGTCAGTAGCTTTTAGTTGGTTTTCGGCTGATAAAAGCGTAAAGGACGATAAAATTTTATATTTAATTAATAAAATCGAAAAATAAAAAAATCGTAGGACAATAAATTTTTTTTTTCTTATGGTTTCATTTCGATCTTCCACAACAAAAAAAAAAAAAACAATAAAAATAAGAAAAGGAAAATTTATATTTGACATCACTATTAAAAACGTATTTTTTTTTTTTTTTTTATTACACTTTGTCTTGATCGGAAACGAAAAATTCGATTTCGGTTATTTATTTTAATGTGTTGTTAGACGATGAAAAAAACTTCAATTAAAATTACGTTCGACTGTCGAAAAAATAAGTGGTAAGTACTAAAAAACTGTGATCTCAAACCATGGTGCTAAAATTGATTCAAAGTAACGATAATATCGGAAAACTCTCATACGTTAAAACCCCGATATTGATTCTGAAGCGGAGAACGAATATTTTTCCACCATGAATGTATCATTCTGTATAATATAAATATATTACGCATATACAACCCAAACAAGACTTAAAAGTCCGAATTTAAACAGAGTGAATGTTAAAAAGAAATAGATTTTTAAATTGTCTGGACTGTAATTTATGAGAAGCGAAGGTGCCAAATAATGGAAAAAGATTAAGATTTTTGCCCGAAAAATATGAAATTTCCCTTCCAGTCTTACGGAAATTCCGAAATGTGTATATTTCTAAGCGTGTCGAATGATGCAGGTCGATCATGGAGCGTGAAGCACAAGCGATGATTGATCATCTTTTTGCCGTATCAACACATACCATCGTCAAGAATGAAAAATTTAAAATACAAACATATAAAAACATATAACTCTAATTTAAATATTCTCTTATCTATGCGCGAAACCAACAATGGCTTTGCGGTTATTCACGAGCGATGCGAAAAGCTTAAGAATTTGCGCCTGCAATTTATCCGATCTGCTTGCCGCCGAGTTCCTTCCATGTGTTCGTAAAAAATGTAGCTTCTCAACGATTGTCTTCCTTTTCTACTCCCACGATGTCATTTATGTTTGTCCGAAGGCATTTCTGCCACAGTTCTCGCCCCCCGAAAACCTGATCGCACCTCTTGAAGCAGCAAAATTTCACCTGAGTTTTTTTGGAAATTTTTTTTTTCTCTCTGGTGTCTGGCTTACTTTATTTTGTGCAAGTTCCAATATGAACGTTTCACTAGACTTTTCGGGTAACGAGATCGGCCTCTGTGGGAGTTGATGTTCATCGCCGGGGAAGTCATACAAGCTTGACCTGCGATAATAAAAGATGCCCGTCCGTTAAATTGAATCACCGGAGGATTACGGGTCCTGCACTTGGCAAGTTTTAAAACAGTTCGTAATGCTAAATCAACTTTTTTTTTTTTTTCGGACTGCAACCTCATTCATCAAATATTACACATTCATGTCGTAAAAGTCTTCAAGACTTTTCAAAATGCCTGCTGTTCGCAGTACAATCGACGATACGATAGAACACTAGTTTTTTGGCATTTAAAAAAAAAAAAAAAAATGCGCTTACGAAAATTTTCATTTTAACTTAGGAAAAGGGATTTAGCTTGTGAATGATTTATTTGATTAAACCTTTTTTTTTTTCTTTTTTACGAAATAAAATATTTAATCTCGCTTCCGTGTCATTGTTACGATTCCGTCAAAAAGATCCGGCGTTACCATAAGCCAGCAATTAATTTCCGAAGTCGTCATCGATTATCGACGCCCATTAACCCCGTTGACGTGTTTTTCGCATAAATAAAAATTCTAAAATTAATTTTTTTTCATACGCAGTCGGATTATAATTAAAAACGCGGCCGTTTTCGGTGTCGGAGTTAATCAAAGCTGACTCTCAAGTGGCGCCTCGAGTGTTTAAAAAATAAATTAATAACGTAAACATAAAAAATGGCCGGCGCTTTCGAAGGCTTCACGGAAGTAGATTGTCAGCTGTATTTAGAAAGTTTAGGAGGTACGCTAAATTAACATTAACTTTCCCAACATGCCCGAGTTCTATTTAGAGTCTTCGCTTCTTGCGCATTTTTGTCAGCCTCGCATCTGTTTAAAATGACACCTCAAATCCAATGACATCACACTACTATACGTACATATTAATTGCAAAATATATATATATATATATATACACGTCACATAAAATCAAACAATTTTGTTGCGTTAATGAATCCATTTCTGTTGGATATTAGTTAAATGATTGCTCTAAGGGTTTATCTCGCCATCCTTGACCTTTCGCAGTCCTTATGGTGGCAATGGAAAATTTTTGTCCTCAGATTTTTCATTACAAAAGATCTTGATGCTGAAAACAACATTGCTCGTAAGGTTTATTGAGAAATTGATTTTGAAGACCAAACTGCTTCACAAACAGGTTTGCAATCTGATAATTGGAATAAAAATGAATATTGGAAAGATATTTTTTAGCATTGCCAATTAGTATATTTGTGTGAAAATGTTATGGAAAAGAAATTCCATGGGAATGTTGAATTCCCGATAGTGAACATGCATAAATAATTTTAAAATATTGATCTTCTAATTGTTTACAATGTTAGAAAATTGAATTAATTTTTTAGCCATTTTAATTAACTACCTGTGGACATAATGGAAAACAATGAACTTCTATTCTGACATTAACATTTGTTAAATAGGTATTTTCTCATTTTAAAAAAATTCAAAAGATTTGGCACATAGTTTTATGTGTGTCATCACATCTAAATGAAAAAAAAAAAAAAGATTTAAAAAAATTATATGATAAATATGATAATTAATTCTTGATAACAAATAAGTTGATATATATTAAATTAAAATAAAATAAATTGGCATAAAAAAGAATTTAAAAATTGAAATGGTTTCCAGCAGGTGATGAATCAATTGAATTTAAATATTTTCAAGCAGATGATGAAAATAATTTTTAAATTTTTAAGATGTTATTTGTTAATCTGGTGATACTGTGAAGAATGAATTTGAGATAAACTAAATTTTTAATCATTTACTCCCATTGACTGAAGACTGTTGTAATCAAAATTAATGTAACAAGCATCGAAAATTATATTAAAACTGGTTTTTCATGTCATATGCAAAAAGGTACAGGATGCAGAAATTGTTAAGGAACTTGATTTTTCATAGTTGTCTACGCCATGGGTGTTGTATAATTGTAATTAATGCTATAAGCTTTTTTGCAATTTCTATGCCGTAACTAACATTTTTATTAACGTTACAAAGACAATTTATGTATATTGAGATGTGCTTGGATCATCTCGAGCCTCGATCGAGTTTTCTCCCATTTTTAATTTGTATAAAACTTTTGACTCTGGCGAAATGAACCGGGTCGCCGTGAAGTGCCTCACAAGCCCAGAAATTGAATTTTTACATTTTTAAAAAAGCATTCAACAATGTTCGCAGAACGATATTTTTATTATTTCTGAAAACTTCAGAATTATTCGGCCTCGAATGAAACATTTCCATTCGAGTCTTCACATTGTAATGCTTTTCGTTATTAAATAATAAAAAAAAAAAAAATGAGAACCTCGCGTTATGCAACGCGTTAATTATCAGTCAATCAAGTTCTTAAATGATGTTTTTAATATTAATAAATTTTCGGGTTTTGAAAATATAATTTGAAGGCACCGCGAAGCATGCACTTAAAAAAATTCGTATATGTATTTATAGCGAACTGGATCTAAATTGGATATATATGCGGAGCTCGTTTGTCAGTTTTGATTTTGAACCAGATCTAAATTAATTATGACTTCTTGTTTCTCAACGCAGAATCCTTTAAATACTTTTCGAACAATATTTTTCTCTTTTTGTATGCATAATTTTTAACCGGGAGGCGAAAAAGAACACGGGGGAAGCTTACAAAATATGAAAAATCACCTTACCAGAAAATCCTGTCCCCGAGTTGTTTTCTCTCGGTGCCCACAAAATATATTTTGGCGTGGTTCACATGGCTTATCTGAATCGCACATTATTTCATTTATTATTGTAATTTTTTTTTTCTTTTCTAACTCGCCCATTTGGCTTAAGAGTTTAAAAACACCTTTTACTTAAGGTTACCTAATATATGGTTTAAAAGTGGATTTTACAAATCGCGATCCGTCTCACGATTTTGGATATGGGTCCCACGGGCTTCCCCGCGCCGGAAAGGATAACGTAATGATGCCTTGCGAAAGGTTGGAGTGACTTACCCGGGTTTCCGCATTGGCTGTAATGACACTTGGATGCACATGAATCACCCTGGAGAAAGAAAATTTAATAATTAATGCGATTATGGTAATGAAGTTTAGTTGAAAAGTTCGAACTGATATATTAGATAAAACCGCCCCCCAAACGGCAGTTTCTGTTCGTGTTTATCAGGTGAAAAAACCTCGTTTTTCCTTTATTTTATTATACAACGCATGTAAGTAACCTATACAAGTCTATATATAAGTATTGGATTTCATTCACGATTTTACCATTAAGTTTATTGGTTTGATTAATGCTCGCCGAGAGATTCTCATTAAAAAAGTTTTAAATTGGCCTTTGCGGTCTTGCAGATGTGGAGGGTCCGGACAGGCTGACTCGGAAACGAATACCGGAAGGGGATGGTCAAAGGAATGATGGAGAACTGCTCACCGAGGTTGAGAAGAATACGAATCAGATTTTGGACCAGGAAACGATCCTCGGGGGCGTGGACATAAAAACGGCGTCACCG
Organism: Ricinus marginatus; assembly: GCA_028565995.1. Taxonomy (NCBI): domain Eukaryota; kingdom Metazoa; phylum Arthropoda; class Insecta; order Psocodea; family Ricinidae; genus Ricinus; species Ricinus marginatus. Next base: position 16,113 of record JAOWBB010012944.1, read on the forward strand.
GAAGTACTGAAAGTTCTCCAAACGCGGCAGAAGGCTCTGGAAGAGCACAATAAAAAAACGAAAAACCTACTGGCGAAGATTTTGAACGACAGGTCTGAAACTCACTTAATATAAGGGAACTGAGAAAAAAAGAATATTAAATTTTCGCATACATTTTTCCTTCATTTTTGCAAAAATATATACGGTCTTATCTTCGTTAAATATTTACGGCATGTCAGGTTTTTATTAGGTCTTCTGGTTCTGGCACACACACACACACACACACGAATTAGATTTCATTTGCGCAAGAAGTGAAAATGTCTATCGCGGCGGATGGCAAATTCGCGACATTGAGCAGGGCCTCGCTTTTTCGATTTTCGAGGTAAAACCCGGGTTTCGACGATGGAGAGTGAAGATTTTCAAAATCTGACTAAAAAAATATTCGAAATCGTTTATCTCGCCCGCAGGAGGAAGCAGACGACGGAAGAAGCGAATCGTTTGAAGAGTCTGCAGAGGGAGTTATTCAGTCTGGATCTCAGATTAAGCAACGACGTGGGAATTCTCAGGGATCAGATTGAGTTTGCCTCTATGGAATTCGGAGAGGCGCAGAAAAGGTACGCGAAGGCTGAAAAGGAGTATCTGAACGCGAAGAGCATACTTTTCGCTAAGCTCCAGCGAAAGGAACTACTCACGAAGCATTTGTGTACCATTATAGAACAAAACGAGTTAAGGAAAGCTCAAAAATTATCCGAACTTATGGAAAAGCTTCAAATGAATGACAACAAAGGCGACATCCCCTCTGGATTGTGAACCCTTCGATAAGTTACTTCATATGAAGGGTTTAATATACGAAACCATTAAATATGCAATACGCAATGTTATCTTTTCAGATGGTGTCATTCAGGTTGCAGAATTATAAAAAAAAATATCGTAAGGGAAAATAGGAAACATATTTTAAAATAAAAATTTTTAATATACAGTGTTGAAAATCACCTGCAACCTGAACACCGAAATAATATTTAAAAATATAAATGGTAACCAAAACGTGCAATTTCATGTACTGATATAAAATATGTACTCGATTCAAAGAAATTGGATTTAATACCAAATGAAATAGAACTAAAATAGATTTTCATGAAAACTTTTATTATTTGAAGTTATTCAATTCAACTATTTTTATATCTAATTGTATATATAACATACACGGCAAATTAACGCAGTTCAAAAATGTACAAATTTGCATTTCATATTTTAATATAACATTTTTACATAGTTTTTCACATACAAGAATTTGTATGTAATATGCGTTAATAAAGCGAAAACTAATATTTGCAATCATGTATTTAACGTGAGATTAAACATTAAAAATTATTACCATATGAATGGCAATTTGACTTATACTTTATGAAACAACAAAATATTTTTCTTAAGTATATTATTAATTATTTTATTTTATTTCTAGATTTCATATTTAAATCTATGAAATAGCATTAATATACTCAATATTGTTATTATTAATATTGACTTTTACACTATAAAAATTAGTTCGCATTTTCGTTTTTTAATTGATATCTTAAAAGCAATAACATATTATTTACAAAATAAGCCATAATTTTACGTGTTTATATGAATTTTTTTTCTTGCCATATAACTTGTTTAATTTATACATATATAGGCTGAGTCATTTATGTAATTTTTTAAATTGTATGCTCGTTATTTAGTATTATTTTAGAAAAATTTAGAATATAATTTTCTTTTTTTTTTTTTTGTTTTTTACAAAGACAATTCTTTTAACAAAATAAGTGACCTTAAATGTTAAAATCTCTTAACGATCTTTAACGTTGTATGACAATGATATTTTAGGTTTAAAATGATTACGACAATGTTTCTCAACAACTGAAACTTACACAATTTTTTATGATAAGTATTTCAGTTGCACCAGTCAATAATATATGTAAAACTTGAATATTATGTTTTTTTTTTTTTTCACACATATCTTAAACATTTTTAGGACTTTTAATATATACCATAATTTTATAATTGAGTTGGAAAAATATTGCAAAAGTGAATTAGTTATATTATTTAACTAAATAGCATTATGTTTGGAGCGTGTTTTTATGTTATTTAATCTGACCATCAAAAGAATATAAAGACGATTTTCAAATTTTAAACAAAGTTACGTTAGAAGAAGCGACGCAGATTATTTTACAGATTTTCAGGTTAGTGTTTTCATCAAAACTGCAATTTGCTATCACATTAACGTAAAAATATCAAGTTCAATAGTTTCGAATCCAAACCCATTATTATATGGCTATTTAAAATTTCACGGATGGATAGTGTTTACGGTCACTGTAATTTAATTGCAGCTTAATTGGTTTAATTAAAGAGGAGCCATTAGATTAAGTAAAATGTTTCATGTCTGTGGGCGTGCGCCGGTTTTCCAATTCAAAACTTGTCCCCAGTTTTCTGTTTCGCATGTCTCTCTCATTCGATTAAATGAAGAACATTTTTAAGCTTCAATCGTGAGCGCGAATAAAACTTCTTTATCGAGAAATAAATTCTTAGCTCCCTTATCGAATGAATTTAGCATTTACCGGAAATTGCTGCTGATAAATTAATTTCCACTTCATGTTATTAAATCCTCTTATTTCGCATTTTTTCGCCCTCATCGAGCTTTCTTTTTAAAACCTTCTTTTCGTTGTGAACATCGTTTCAGCTCGATTTTAAAATTTCATTTCAAATTTCCGTTTCCATGATGGATTACAACGGATAAATAAAAAAAAAGTTCATTAGTTTGTTGCATCGTTTTTTTTTAAACATGGCTGCCATTTCGAAGGCATCGTGTTGCAGTGCTCCCAACTACTCAAATTTAGAAACGCAATATTATTACGTATCCCCCCTCCCCCTCCTCTCACGTAAACGCTAAACAAAAAACCCATAAATGTTTAAAAGGATGAATTTTTGTATCATATATATATAAGTAAGGAAAATTGCTAAAAAAGTTGAAGAAATGCGAAAATTGGACATTCTAGAGTCATACAGAACGAAATAGAATAATCGGTTATTTCGGAACAACTTGCATTTCAAGACGCAAAATAATTCTAGATATTAATATAAAATTTTTGTGTGAATGACTTATAATAGTTAGTAATGAAAGATTAGGATTCTCTCACAGTTCCAACCATTCATTAAATGTTGCGTTCATTTACTAATTAAGGAAAAAAAAATTAAAATATTACACATTCAGCAAACTCAAATTATTATACAACTGGAAAAATTCGATTGCCAAGATGAATGGCAAATTTTAATATGTAAATGCAAATGATTCAGTGTCTTTTCATTTTTTTTTTTTTTCATTAAACTCATAATAATGAATATATGCATTGAATTAAGATGGGGATATAAATTTGTCGGCCACATATTCATCAAATTACTTAAAGCTTTTCACTTTTGTGTTTTATATTGCTGATACCTTTTCGTGTTCGGGAACACGAAGATTTATTGATCATCGTTAATTAAATGACAAAATATTTAGTTGGCGAATTTTTATAGCATGCGACTCATTTTTTTTTTCTTTTTTTTTTTTAATTGGCCAATGCCGATTTCCAAATCGTTATTTCAACAAAATCGCTTTAGATTCGGCCTTTGGGAAAATGGAGGCGATGTTACAAGCCATCGGCTTTAGCCTTTTCATTGACTTAAAATGAAGAAAGAGCACCCAGCACTCAATAACATAAATCATAAAATTTCAGTAGCGTGCACAAAACCCTGACGTCAAAAAGTGGAGGATTCAGCGACCAACATTGTAGATAATTGTTATTACAGATATATAATGGATAGTTGTTGTTGTCGATAGTAACAGTTTCTGAATAATGTAAAATAAAATGAATTTTTATATGCAGACACGTTCCTAAAAAATATTTCAGGACTTTATTTATTCTACATTAAATTGTTTAATATTTAAAGCATTTTTTAAAATTCGAAATTTCCGGAATAATATGCGAAATGGTCAATGTTAGCATAATCGATTGATATAAAATAAAAAAAAAAAAAAATTATACCATCATATTAAGTTACGATATAAATTTATCACTGTAGCAGCATACGCATAAAAATCTGTTTATAAATTTCTGAAAAATTTCAGTGACATATATTATTCGTAAAATTTAATGTTTACATATGCTTGCAAAATTGACTTATATAAATATAAGTGAGATATATTTTTTCTAATTGTCTGTGAAGTTGTATGTTCATTAAATTACGCGTAAATTGTAACTTAGGAGAAAATTTATGCATATATATATACACACATAAAAGTGTCAATAAAACATTCGATCAAAAAACATCTAACAAAAAATTTATTCATAAGATGTGGTTAAAAAAGAATAGAAAAAAGTTTTTTATGAACATTAATAATAATGTTATCACTGCTAAAATATATATAATTTGTGGAAGAGAAAAATGTTAATATAATAATTAATAAGGTATTTTTTTATGATATTGATTGTGTAATATATTTATGATATAAAATCAATAAAATTTTGTTATGATACCTACATAATATATACATATATATATATACATAATATTATTAATAAATAATGTCGCCCGAGACAACAGGAAAAAAATTATTATTAAAGCAATAAAGAACATTTATGAATATAAAATAGTATTTTACGTATGCATGTTCAATAAAAAAAGTTAATGTTTATAAAATTTTATATAAGAGTACTATTTTTATAATATTATCAAAATGAAGCATTACTTTTATGTAACTGATTTATATTAAAAAAAAAATATGAGTGAAATATTGTTTGGTAGAGATAAGGTATAAAAAATTTTTTTTATTATTGATGTGCATTGCTATTTCATAATTTATGTATGCATAAATTTGATATTGTAATAAATATTGATATTGTAGTAAACAAACAAAAACTATGATTAAAGCACAATCATAAAAGAAATATTATTTCAGAGTCAATGAAATTTGATGTACGCAAAATGTTTTAACAGCTAAAATCATTAAATTACATAAAAATTTAATTTTCGTCATTTTAAACATCTCATAACCGCAATCCAGATTAAAAGATTAATTTTCATAAATGAGTTTGTGTATAAAAATTAATGGGATATTTCTAAAATGCAACATTAATTTTTATGCGGCACCGACACGTAAACATTAATGCGGGTAGGGGGCGAGGAGAGGAGGAGGTGGAGGCGTCAGCATTCGACCCGGAATCGGCGGAATTAAGTCATCACAATTTTTTTTTTCTTCCAATTACGAAGAAACCAGCAAAAAAGCATTCTCGGAAACGGGGTAAATTTTAAAAAAAAAAAACCCCGGCAGGGAAATTTTTGGCGGGAAGGGGGGGGGTACGGAGGAAGGGAAATTTTTTCCCCTCGCGACAAGAAATTCCAGGCGTTAAAGCGTCGGAAAAAAGGGAGGAAACGGGGAGGTCGACGGGAGCTCATGTCAGTCCGACAACTTCTCAAAGTCAAAAATTTTTTCCCTTTTTTTTTTTTTTCCCCGGGTTGGCGCCGAACGCGAGGCGAGAGAGAGAGAGAGAAGTGCAGATAAACCGTTTTTGCACTGATCTCCGCAAATTGCCGGATTGGTACCTCAGTATTTGCGGAGGACCGAGTCCGGCGAGTTTTGCATTCGGAGTCAGTTTAATTTGCCCGCGCCCCGGAGCCAAAGGAGCGAGGTGAGTGGTCCAAAATTTCAACCGAAATATTTTGTCGCGTCCGGGTGACTTTCGCGGCGGCGACGCCGAATTGCGCGAAAGATTTAAAAGAAAAGGAAAAAAAAAAGCGAAAAATGCGACCGAAACGCGGCTCGAAAAAGAGAGAACAGGCGAAGTGGAAGTTTCCGAGGCGCAGACCGATTTGCCCCCTTTTTGCCGGAGTTGTGCGCATTTTCTTTTCTTTTTTTTCGTTACGGACGCGGTTATATAACGAACATACCTAGGAACCTGACGGTTCACTTTGACAATTATATAATTTTCGAGTTTTCAACTGAAATCAGTTCGCGATCGAGTAACTCACTTTGCACGAGTTTTATTTGGTTCCTCGTTTTCGGGCGAATCGCGTGGTAGCTCTCCATTCTTCGAACGCGTTTATCCGATGGTAGGTCTTATATTATTTGTGATCGGACCTTCCGATGTCCGGCAAACCTCACATTTTGGCCAACTTCTGCCCTGTCGGAACGCAGTTCTTTCTCGGTGCTGATTTGTCGGGCCTTCCGCACATCGGATGCAACACTTTTTTTTTTTTTTTTTTTTTTTTTAAGTTACAAAAAGGAAAATTGCAGCATGAGCGACGGATCCACATGCGTATGCGTTAATTTTTAATAAATCCAAATAACTGCTCATCGCAAATCGAGAATTATCATCAAATCCAAAGCATTCATTTTATTTTTGTTCATTGTTCACCGGAAACTTGTACCCGATGAGATTTTTGGGCACAGAACAATGACAGTTTTTTTTCCGCGACTTTTTATTTAAAAAAAAAAAAAAAAAAAATTATTTTTTCCGCTTTCTCAAAGTTTCTCTTTAACTCTCTGAAGTCCGGATGCAGGAGCAAGGGAGGAAGCGGAAGACTCAGATTTTTATGTGCCGGGAACGTGAAAACGCAAGCAACGGATGCAAAATCACTTAGCGCCATTTGAATATATCCGGGAAAATGCGTTCAATAAGAACGTAATGTAACTTTAACGTACGCCGAGGTCTACCGGAATTCGCGAATCATATTTTACCGCTATATCAACTAATTTCGTACAAGGATTTTTTTGCTATTTCCTGTTCGAATTCGGAAGCGACAACGTGCACTGAAAATAATAATAATAAAAGGAAAGAAATTTCGACATGGGAGTACAGACGGAGCAACCATTTTGCGTAATGCGATCTTGAGTCCCGATGGCGAACGAGTAAGCTCCCAATGTGACACCCTCACATTCGCCGCTCCCTTTTTTCATTTTCCGCATTATGGTATTTACATTGTATGGGTACATAATTATATTTGCATCATTCTGCATTATATGTACATTCATATTTTTTCACTTCTCGCTCATTTGCCCTGATCATGGGGAGAGAAATGTTAATTTGGTAATTAGAGCTTTAACTTTATTCTGAATATTACATTTAATATTTTCTCATTACTTTATTAATATTTTTATACAAATGTTGATAACAGTTTCATTTTTCCTAAGCAAAAAAGAAATCATATCTTTTCTGTATATTTAACTAATACACTCATTTAAACATGCACAAATACATGTACATAACACACATTCATATATATATATATGTTCCGGAGAAGAGAAATGTTAATTTGGTAATTAATATATATATATACACAGACCGTAAAAGAAGTTAGTGGTTTTTATAATATATTTTTTAATTTCTAGAAACAGTGGGGGTCCTATTGATTTATTTTTTAGCTTTATATAATATATAATATCCGAGAAAAAATAAAATTAACTGCAGTTAAAAGAGAATTTTTTAAATATCATAACATGGTAAAAAACTTTATTTTTATTTAAAAAAAAAAGTAGTACGTAAATTATATTATTATAAATATATAAAAATATATTTAATAATGAAAATATACATGAAAGATAATATAATCGAAGAGTTTATATGTATCTATAATATGTATTTGACTGTGTATTGTTATCCTCTGCAAGTTTCTTTCACATCAGAAGAGAGGAAGAAGAAAATTTTTCGTATAGCGTACCTTAAAAGATTTTTAAAGGATAAAAAATATAAATCGTAAAGATCCACTTTATAATATTTTTATATATTAATTTATATAAATTTCTTTTTCGGTGGAAAAATTCAATCGAAATTTATGGTACATATCATGAAAATTTTTATATAAAATTGTCGCTTTCTCGATGCGATAAAAGCGTGCAGTTTCTGTATCAGAAGCGTTAAAATGAATCAAAAAGAAAGAAAAAAAAAAAATGCAATTTCAGCAAAGCGTTGTACAACACAATACCGTGACATGTAATGAAAAGGCAATTGCAAAAGTTTTAGATGATTTGCAACGCAATTAATATTCATATCATAAAGGGCACGATACAATAAGCCTGATGGGTGTTAAGAAGGAGTTTGTTCCACCTATTTCGTTATAAGCAACTTTTCGAATTTTTTTTCACTGCATCCCAAAGCGTTGCCCCACCCGGGAAAATTCCACAAAAAAAAAAAAAAAAAAAAAAAAAAAACCTTTATTGTTGGACACTCTTATCCCTGGCTGCGAATATTGTTTTCTTCATGTCTGTCACTGTTCTGTCGCCAAAAAAAACTTTTTACAAGTTAATGTGTGCACCTTATAAATGCAAGCTTATACGCATATTTCAGCGTTTAAAATTCACGTTCATCGGACAATTTTGCTGCATACAACGTTAGCCGATGATCGATTCTTGTATTATTACATCAAAACTGTGTATCTTTGTGCTAGAAAATTTCCCCGAGATAAAATTACCTGATCATTAACTAAATCATTTGTTAGCTGCCCTCTGGCCATTTAGGCCTTCTCGAGGGACAAAATCGACGTTTGGCATCAAAACGAATTTTTAGACTGAGTTATGTCGAATGTTTTTTGCAGGATGTTTATAAATTGTAGTGCACAATAGTAGTAGTATATGGATTTCCAAAGCGAAATCCAGATTAAATTTTTTGCTTCCGGGGTTTGAGAAAAAAAATTCCTACCTCTCTGAACGTGATTCAATACACGGTATTGAGAGGCGAGTTTTAGAATGGACATTTAGGTATGTAGGTTTCCGTAAGAAACACTTTTTAACAGTTCCTCTTTTTTATCCCTAAAGAAATCTACGCGAACAACTACTTACTCATTAACGCAACGCTTTTACAGAATCAAGTAACTATCTTCTCGCATCCCATTTTTTTCTTTAATTTTAAGAGCGAGCCATAGACTGACGGTCGTCATGAGTCCAAATGTGATACCGAACAGTGAGTCTGGGAGCAGTTCGTGTAGTAGAAACCTCTTTTTTTTGGTGCACGAAAATCCCAAGATTCGCCATTTTAACAAAATACTTATGTTAATTTATAACAATTATTCTCGTATCAACGAAATCCTGACTAACTCACCATTATCCAGTTTGAACCCCGAGTGTATAAGCGCAAAATTTTGGGTCGGAAGAAATTTGTTCTTGTCCCTATTACGATTCCGAATAATTATGAACCAGGCAATTTTATATTACCTAACATTATGAATCGTACAGGAATAAAATCCACATTTTTTTTTTCTTGCAGATAATGCACATTAATAGATCACAAAATGATTTTGTAAATTTAATCCGTGTAACATTATCAAAGGTATGGCGGAATGTTCGCATTAAGAAACACGTTAGATAATGAAAGAATTTTTCGCGATCCATCGAAAAGCTCAAAATAAAGGATGAAGATCGCTCCGTTCCATCCTTTCACCTTTTCATTTCCGAAACTTTTTTTTCTCACACAAATTTCAGATAGATGTCGACGATATAACAGTCTTTCATTTCCGAGTTCGACAATGAAGGATAAAATCGAGTATCTCCCCGTCCAAAAGCTCACCAAAACTACCCAAATCATAGCGGAAGACGAGTTGCGAGAGACCAACAGCAACAAAACTCAGGCGCTGGACATATTCAAGCAGTGGATAAAAAAGCACCCTCAGCTCATCAACTGCAGGACGGGTAAGGCTTCGGTTGACGAAGGCGTCCGCTTAGGTTCCGGCAGTCAAATAACTCAGTGCCGTTCACCTTCGCAGACGATAACTTCTTGCTGCGGTTTCTGAGAGTTCGCAAATTCAACGTGCCCATGGCCCAGCACAACCTCATCAAGTATCTCAACTTCAGGCAGAGTTTGAGCCATCTGATATTCAACCTGGACTACACGGAAGGCAAAGTGGCCGAGCTAATAAATTCCGGATACATCTTCGCATCTCCAGTGAGGGACTCAAGCGGTCGCAGGGTGATAATCGCCCTTTCCGGTAGGTTTCAGCGCTCGCGGACACTAAATGAACATTCGGGTAAAGAAAAAGGAGCTATTAATAACAATTTAACAAGTAATGAATAATTGCAAGTAATATATGTTGTAATTCGTTACTATGCCGCACCGTTGATACAAGGAAAATCGATAACGTCAATAATTGAAAATGGGAAATAATCCGCTGACGTTTCACACTTCTCTGTCGTTAATCTCTATTGATTCCCCAAAATAAATGTTTCCACTTCAATTTTACAGCCAAATAAAAATTTTTTTCATTTAGCGAAACATTTATGCGAGATCGGTCAGCAAGGAATATTGGACAGCATTCTCGTTCTTATGCCAATCGGAGCGGGGAACCTCCAAATCGTGTGTTCACGCTGTGAATCAGCGATAAACCCTCTCGAAAATTTTTACGTGCAAAAACATGTAAAATATGTTGAAGATTTTTTTTTACACTCAACATGTTAGGTTAAATTTCATTGTTTCAATGAGTGCTATCGGGGGAAGGATACTTTAAAAATTTAATATCGACCGGTTAAAATAACGTTTCGTTGCTTCATGTTTGGTTCCGTATATTTTGACCAAATCACGTTTACTGAAGTAACTGATTGCGACATTAGATAATATTATCTGTCAGTTATAATAGGAGTCTATGAATTAAGAAAATTTGCAATATTTTAATTCCATGTGAACATTTTTTAGTGCCTAAGCAAAATTTTGTAAAAATTTAAATATTTTTAACAAGAATATATTGTAAAATATACGTTTAACAGATATATTTTGGTCTGAACGATATTAAATATTATGTATTTACTTTTCTCGTGTCTACTAAATTTCTACAAATAAATTGAAAATTTCTGTCCATTATTTTAAGTCGTGTAACACAAATTAAATTGGCTTAACTTAAAATTCATAAATATGAAAGGATTTATATTCTTTTTTTATTAATTATTAATTATTATTCTTTTATATTTATTAAAGTAAATAATGTAACAGGTATTTAAATCAAAAACTGTCATCAAATGCAGCTCAAAACGGTCATAAAATTCCTTAAATGATCGAGATTCTTATGTATTTATTTGTATTTCATTAAAAACTTAATGATAATTTTTTTGTTTAACCTGTTTTTTTGCTTATGATCATGGTAGATTTAATTATTGGCTAACATTTTGCATTAATAACTATCATTAAAATTAGAATATTTGACGAACGGTTTGTGAAAATTTTTTTTTCCACAAATGTGATTTGAAAATTCAAAGACTGGCTATCCGCGATCCAAGAAATATATATTTTTAGCAGATTTATAATAAATTGTGCGCTTAGGCACTAAAAATATTATGTGATTTCCTTTAGAAAACATCGCCTAGTTATTATTACTTCCTCGGCCAGTTTTTGCCACGTTTTTCAGTCAATTAAGGTTTTCGCCCTGTTTTCTCGCAAATATCCATTCCATCGCATTATGATTCAGCTTCTACAAATCGTTCACCAAACATAAAAATATTGGAAATGTCTTTTTTTTCCCAAATCTTTCAACAGAATTAAGGGAATAAGGAATATTTTCGAAACAGTTTATGAAACGTTAACAGTTATGAACGTAAAAGTACATAACCTCATTTTCATGTTCAACCAAATTTTCCTCGAGATTTTAAATAAATATACATAATCTTAACAGTGTTCAAATCATTTTCAGATAAATTGAATCCTCATAAATATACGAGAATTGAAATGGCAAAAGCACACGCCATTACGTATGAAACTCTGCTGGAAGACGAGGAAACCCAAGTCTTAGGAGTGACTCACTTCGCCGATATGAAGTCAATGGTCATGGCTCACATTAGTTTATGGGCACCGTATGAATTAGCAGTGGCACTCAAAATTGGGGAAGTAAGGAAAATTTGGAATTACGATTTTAAAAATTCAGATAAAAAACATGTTTGTCACTCCTTTTTATATAAATTACAGCAAGCACTGCCTATGCGACATAAGGCTGTTCATTTAATCAATTTTCCACCGGCCTTTCGCTATGTCTTTGATTTTGCAGCATCCAGAGTAAGCGAAAAGATAAACAGTAGAGTTAAGGTAGGTAATTTGAATGTGTTTATCTCGATTTAGCAATTATTTTCACCATTAAAATATATTGCGTAAAAGAAATTCAAGTAGCACATAAATACTAGATCAAATAGATGACACACATTAAATCTAAATTTGTAAGCATTAAAATAGGCAAGATATAATTTTCGAAAATTCTGAAAGTAAAAAGAAATGTTAATAATACTTTTAACAAAAAAATATAAACGTCTATTCATACCATTTTAAATTTAACATTTATATGAGAAAACAGGTTTACAATTCCCTAAAGGAACTCCATGAAAATTTAGATAGCAAATGCCTGCCTAAGGAATATGGTGGAACTATACCATTGTCTGACATGATAGGTAAATATGTAATTTGAACAAATAGCAACAATTAATAAATAAAGACAAATGTGAAGACTAAATGATTTTTTTTTAATCAGATATGTGGAAGGAAGAATTATCACGAACGAGGCAGCGTCTTCTGGCACTTGACAACATGAAAAGTTTGGTTCCTATAAAAAGAAAGAACAATATTGATGAAATGCAGGGAAGCTTCAAAAAGTTAGAAATTGACTGATTGTTGATTTCTGAAGTTGCTGAATTCATTCTGTAAAAGTGAAAAGAATAAATTTCCACTATGGGAGATTCAAGCTTATTACAATTTCAGTTTTTGAATAAATATGAAGTAAAATATTAATTTTGATTAAAAATAATATATCATAAAACATGAAAATCATTAAATATATTAAGTTTTCCGACACAAATTTTACATACTCAATTATTTAATAATAAATTTAATGTTTCATCCAAATATATCGTTAAATAATAATTTTAGAACTTTGAGGTAGAACAATATAAATTAAATAATATGTACATAATTATTAATCATGATATATCAAATATAAAGTTATGATTAAAAAACGCAGAATCTTTTTTATTTTCCTTTTTCGATGTTATCAGAAAAAAAAAATCTACTTAAAATTTTTCAAAAGACAACTTTAACTTCGATTAATTTTTCAGTAACGGAACCAAAATAAAATGGGCAAAATGTAAAAAAATTTAGAAGCTTTTCGTCGGATTACCATTCGGAAAAAAACAGACAAATGTAAACATCTTTCTAAAGTACATTTATCTGTAAATTTCATCCGTAAAAGTCATTTTAATTACTCAAATTCGAAACTTAACATTGCGAATTTTATAACTCTTAACATTTGTAAACCATTAATGAGCTGGAAGTAGTTCATACGATGATAAAAACATGGCTATTAAAAATTTGCATACTCGTTAATTGCGCGGTTGAAAAAAGCAACAAGACGAATCAATATTTACACGTTTCCGTCCATCTTGCGTAGTTAAAAAAGTTGGCAATAATGCCGTCGTTGACAGACAGTATTATGTTTTCGTCGAATAAATTTTCAATTTCCATTCTAATACTGAAAGATTCAGAATTATTGACAAGTGATAATTATTTTCTTAGAAAAGAAGCTTAAAAAAGCAATTCAGAATGTCAAAATGGAGGATGCTCTAAAATAGTTTCGCATGCGTTTTAAAGTTATTATTTTTGGTCAATATCTAGCAGAGGAGCGTGTAACAGCCGTTAAAATTTGCAAACTTTCCAAAATGAAAGGCCCTCAAGAAAATGCATTGAAAAAAATTGATAAATTCTATAGGAAAGAAAACATTAATTGCCGCAATTTAAAATGAAAAGTTGAAGCTTTGGATTTACCAGTGTCCGCACTATGCATAAAGTTTCTACTGCCATAAGGACAACTCAACGTATTTTCACAAGATTATGTCATCCACGAAATTATTTTCAACAGGAGCCAAAGTCGAGCTCCTCTTGTGACAAGTTACCCGAAATCAAAGATGGATGCCTTTTAAACGGCTGGAGGTTACTTTTTGGAAAATATCTGTTCATAACGAACACAATAGCGTCTTCCGTGTTGATGGGAATCGGAGATTTAATGCAACAGGAATTGGAAAATGTAAAAGTGGAAAAACCAAAATTTTGCTATGACTGGAAAAGGAACAGTAAGTTAATCCCTCATAATATGACAATGTAAAATAAATTTTTTTTATTTTCTATTTCTCAATGGACATTGCTGACAAGATCCAAAAAATATACAAGATACATATAAAATATTTTGTAAACCACAAATACAATTTCATTACTATTAACTTTATAAAAACAGCAATATAAGAAAATGTATAAATGAAGCATTACATTGAAATTCATTATTATTTATGATAATTTACTTTTGTATTTGATTTATTTAGTGTTTTTTGCCATTGACATATTGGCAATTATTTTAATTCATTTCATATATTTCACACATTTTAAAATTATTTTAATTCATTTCTCAATTTGAAAATGCTCTAATTTAACTGGTCATTTACTCAATTTGATTATTGTAAAATTATCCAATTTCAGGTCATTAAATTTGTAAATTGTTCAGATTTTATATATTTTTAAATGATAATTATTAAAAAAAGGATAATTTTAAAAATTATATTTTATCATTTTTGTTCAAAATTGTAAAAGTGTTTTGAATTATTTCAGAAAAGTTGTTTATATATATTTTTTTTATAATTTACAGTATTTTTTACTTTTGTAAACATTCATATTAGTTTTAATTTCATATTGTTATGTACATATTTATAAATATGTATGTATATAAATGTATGTGTGTGTATGCAGCATTGTACAAAAAATGCTTGCATTAGTTAATGGTTTATCAATGACATTTAAAATTTAATCTGAATATGAATTGCGCAAGGGAAGTGACATCCGATGTTTTGCATTTTCCAGTGAACATGACGGAAATGGGAGCGATTCAAGGATTCATGGCGCACTGTTTTTACTTGCTGTTGGACACCCAGTTGCCGGGCACGAAGCTCTACACCATTGCTAAAAAAGTGGCAATAGATCAGGCAATTTTTGCTCCCATTTGCATTTGCGTTTTTTTCCTCGGATTGGATTACATGAACGGCTTCGGCTTTGAAGCATCAGTAAATGAGCTCAAAGACAAATTTTTAATAGTCTTTTTAGTAAGTACGCCGGCAGGGTTAATATGAACATCAGCCCAGAGTTTTAACCTATTTTCGTTTATATGAAATTTGCAAATTAAGTTATTCATTTTTTTTTTTTTTGTTTATGTAGAGCCAGTGTTTCATCTACAATAAGAAATTTCTTATTGGCTAAATAATTGCTCTGAATGAATTCAGAAATTCTAATCGCCCAAAATTCAATAATATTTCAACTGTAATTCAAACCTTTGAAACAGATATGCTTTATTGTAGCATACTTCTGTTATTAGGTTTTGCAATTGTTTAAACTGAGAATTTACATGGTACTTCAAAATGATTTTTTTTTTGTTCTTCAATTTTTATGAAATTAAAACAGCATATTTTTTAATCAGAACATTGTTAATTTAACACTACATTGATGTTTTCATCAGCGGCGTAATTCCTTGAAGATCTTTAGCCGCTATTTATTATAGTTATATCACTTATATTCTTTTTATCTTCTTTATTTGTTCTAAATAAAATATCAAAAAAATTATTATTTTAATTAAATTATTATTAAAGTTAGGTTTGCACATCGGAAAGCATTTGATTTATTTTTTTAATTATTTGAAATAACGGCTTTTAAACCTAATTATGTAACGACTATTCAATATCAAAATTTAATTTTGGCGTCATATGTGGATAGTCAGATAAGTCCTGTTCGAGGGTATAATTTAAATTACAAACATTAGAAAATTTCCTAAAACAATAGATATGTTTGTTTAATAATGAGTGGGCTTTAAAAGTACATAATGACATTTTTTTCTGTTTTTAGGTGGATAGCATTGTTTGGATTCCAAACCAATTTATAAATTTTTATCTTCTCCCTCCACGATTCAGAGTGTTATATCTCGCTGTTATATCCTTATTATACAATATGTTTCTATCGTTTGCGAAGCATAATGATGTTCGATATTGAAATGTTAAATTGTTCATCTTGACAAATTTCTTTTATCTTGTCTAACTTGTAATAGAAATCCAGGTTTCGATCAGTTTTTGAAAATTAATCGCTTCGCGTTTCTTTTTTTTTTTTTTTGCTACAACTTAGTGAAAAATATTTACAGTGAATGAAAAACGATGTAATGGAAATCGAAAAGTTTGATCCCGAAGAGATTAATCTAGAGCGAATGGATGCGCTTAATTAAAATGGTGATTGGAGCCTCAATAAAGATATTAACATGCGAGTGAAAATGCATTTTTATGCTTTCCATAGTACAAATCTTAATATCCCGATAAATAAATGGAAACTTTTTTTCTTGTTTTCCTTTGAGAAAATAATATATTAATTGTATTTTCCTGCACGGCTTATTCATTGTGGTTGCATTGACTTTTGTTATCAAAGGCTGTTAGACGTAAATGTGCTTTTTCTTGTCGCTGATTTACTATATTTTTGATTGAACAGTGACAAAAAAAAATTTACATAATTTTTTGAAATGCGTTCAAAATTTTAAAAATCCTATTTGTCATCTTAATTATATTATAAATACTTATGTGCACAATATATTTTACGGTAAAATTCGAAATTATTGGCGGTTAAGGTATGTATTACATACTTTATGTCATTACTATTGACATTAACAGTCAGTTACTATTTGCTGTTTAAGTTGCAGTTTCAATCAAAATTATACTAGTCAATTTTAAAGTGTTATAAAATAAGTATATAAAGAGGAAAGTGGATAAATTGTAAAAAAAAAAACTAAGCTGTTATTTAATTTTATGAAATATTCTAATGGCTTTTTTCAAGACACTTCAAAATTCGTCAAATACAGCTATCTGGTTAAACGACACAATTTTATAAATAGTAATAATGTCTAAAAAAACAGATATTTAAATTAAGTAATCATTTTAGATAATTAAATCAGTAATTATTTTATAATAACACATTATAACAATGATGAAAAATTAATTTTCCGTGTAAATTCGAGAAAGTAATTGATTAAGGTTAGATTTAACACGAATGTTTACAATGCGTGTACTACTGAAAGTTCGTAAGTAAAACAAAAGTTTATATTCCGGTTTTAATGATGTTTATTCATAACGCATAAAATTTTCATTTTATTGTTCTTATCATAAAACGTAGCGCAACCGGTTGATAGGGTAAACTTTAAAATAAAATGTTATGTATTTAGGATAAACTGTTTTAATAGAGAAACAAAAACGACACTAAATCAATAATGTGCTTCCATTAATGTAACAAATTTAATTGTTTTTACAGTATTAAACGTTGGTCGATGTTGTATGTGTATTATTTTCAACCCGAATTAAAAATGTAAATACTTCAGAGGGCGTTGAAGCTTAACACCAGTTCTAGTTTGGCTTTTGAAATTTTTTTTTAATCTGCGCCATTTCTTTTATTAAGAACCTTTTCTCTCAATTTCTGCCATTTACCGGTTTTTGCAGGCACGTTTTCTTGCCCGAAAAAAACCTGTTTTGCCATTTTAGTTATAAAAAAAAAGTTTTTCCGCTTTACGGCTCTGCTAAATTTGCTGTCCGTGAAGCATGTATTCTTTCGCTATGGAAATGTCAATCGCGGCACCCCAGGTGTTTTGGGTTCACATTCTGTTGCATTTTAGTTATTTTACGTCGAAATCTTTACATTTATATTTTTCTTTCATTATAGTTATATGAATCGTTAACTATAGCTTCTTACAATTTTTGTTTTTTTTCATGTTTTCGAATAACATAACTTTTTCGAAAAAGGGACATTCCCTTCCCGTTTATTTCGTACACGAAGAACTGAGTATACCTTTTTATTTATGAAATTAAAACTTTTCTGCATCTGTTATTTTATACCTCAATTACCCATACCAAAGTTTTAGAATTATTATTAGTATTAGCAAAATATTGGCAGACACCGCTTCATATCGGGGAAAATAGATAGTACAGAAAAATTTATTTTCCGTCCCAAATACTATATAAAAATCCACGATCAGTTTTAACATATTCTTTCGAATCCGCATGTAATTTTTTTTTGTTTAGTCTGTGTTTTTAGTATTCCGTACAGATTTTGAATTTTTTTACAAGGTTTCTTTACTTTTAATTACTGGAGGCTTTCGAATTTTTAATTCGAAATCAATTAATAATCAAATTATCATTGAATTAATAATCAAATAGAAAGAAAGAATAAATGTACCTTTTCCTCGTATTATGTTCCTTTTTCTCGTGTCAAAGGTGCAAAGTTATTTTATTATCCTCGATCATGCATCATCATATTCATACTTTGTTATGAATGATAGTCAAATTTTATTCTTTTCTTTGCTCTCTCTCCCAGTTGCGGAATTTGTGAACGAGCAACTGCTTCGATAGATATTTTCTTACAAATTATCATGAATTAAAAATTACTTTTTAAAATCTCAGAGCGGACATTGACCGAATAGCGTTCAATCATTAAGTATAATAATAAATTTAATTTTAATTAATTACATATAATTAAGATTTATATGATTATAAATTAAAACCAAAACGAAAAAACTTGCGGCAAACTTCAAACCGTCTCTTGGAAATGTATGAAGGTCCGGAAAAAAAATATTATTCCTTCCTATCCGAAAATCTTCGTTAAGCCACCGTCCACAAAGTCCTACATCTTGATGCTTGTCGAAAATTTATTATAATCCCGAGGATAGAAAAATTAGACAAGCAAAGGGCAGATAAATGACAATCAATTTTAAAAAAATATTTAATATTTTTTGTCTTTAGTTTACCTTTTCTTTAATTTATTTCGTTTAACGATACAATGTAAAAGTTAAGTTCAACATTAAGGAAGAATCTGAAATTTTGTTATGTCCAATACAAAATAATCAGAAATAGAATTCAAACGCTTTTTTTACTTAACTTTTCAATTCGCTCTTTCACTTTCCCTTTTCCACTGCATGTTGCGGTCGGCCAATCTTTGGCTTCGCCTCCTAGGTTTATCTCGCTTCACTTTAGTTGATACTTCGTTGACTTCGTCCTCATCATCGGTGTCGATTGTGTACTTGCCGTTATACGACCACCGAACAATGGTCCCGTCCCACTGTAATCAATAAATTGCCATGGAATTTCCAATAGTTGCAAGGCCACTCAGTGAAAGCATAATGAAAACGCGGAACCAAATGGAGCATCGAGTAAATAACATTTCTCGGACAAAATTTGATTTTTGAAAATGCTTCGATGAAGGTTCTTCATTGGATATTATGATGGTGGATAAAGAAGGATAGCAGGTTAAATTCAACAATGTGAAATTGAAGCGCAAAACCTACAACGAAGGCCAAAGGTAGATTGTTAACGTGACGGCAACCGCTTGCCATTTCAGAACAAGGAACTAAACCTGGAATCTAAATCTATGCAGATAGAGATAGTTACGGAACATCAAAAGAGAACGTACCGATGTGCTCATAATTTCGGAGTGATGCGGATGCCATGCAACGTCTCTTACACAACTTGAATGACCGACTAACTTTCTCACTACTTCCCCCGTCAACACATCATAAACTGCAAAATTAAAAAAAAATTCGAATCAATTTCGCATTAAGGCTTTATAAATTCCCAAACAACAAAATTCAGGAAATTAACACTCACTCAAAACTCTTCCAGCAGCACATCCGGTATAAATGTATCTCTGACCGGTTGTTTCCGCCGGTGAAAAATGGCACCTGCACAAAGTCTGAAGTACAGAATGACCCCAATAGGTCATTATCGACGTGTCTCCTTCCAATTGCTTTTTAGGATTTCTAACTATGAGACGAACAAAATTAAAAAACTGCTCAAAATTCCATTTTAAATGAACAATTATTAACGCATTTTTGTACGTAATACATACGGCCTTTTGGAACTCTTTGCCATCTATAATCCCAATTTTGAACAGAAACAGCCTTCTTAGTATTTTTTAAGCCGATGCTGGATGAAAATTTCCTAACATCCCATAATTTGATGCTTTGATCTTTGCTATTCGTTAACAAATGCCGGCCATCGCCTCGAGGTTCGATAAAAGTTATCCCATCCATATGACCTTTAATAAAACAATTAAAATCAAAATTAATTATTTAATTATAAAAAATTTTTTTGTAGGAAAAACCACAAGTTATTTCAGATACAAAAAATATATTCAGAATTGGTAAGTTTCAAAATCAAAAACAGAGCAGCTCTTACCATTAATTATAATGATTAACGGCTATATACTTTGTTCTCATCAAGCAATACTTTACTTAAATTCTGGCAAATTTAATGCAGAACATCAGTGCAGATTCAATTTAATAAATTTTCATACGTATTAGGAAATAGGAAGAAAATATAACGTATCTTATTCTGTGGAATGGCGCCTGGCAATGGCATTATACTAAACAAAGCAAAGATCACAAACTTTCAAGTTTTTCAATAAACTCATCAAAAAATGCATCGGATGAAAATGAAAAACCCACCTGCCAAACAACCGACCGGTTTTGGCTGGGATTCAGAGAGTGTGCGGCGATCCCAAACTTTGCAAATCCCGTCATCACCTCCGCTGTACAATATTTGTGATCTGTTATCGGCAAAAGCTACAGCGTTCACATCGTCATCGTGACCTATTATCTTAAAATGGCAAAATCAACATTTAAGAATCCGAAAAATAAAAGTAAGTGAAATAACATAAAGGAGAGACAAAAAATTTACTTACCCGAAACGCCCGTTGATTACATTCTCTATCATATACGTATATATAACCATCATTTGCACCGCATAAAATTTCGCGTCCATCAGCAGAAAACGTTAAAGAAAAAACGCAAAATCTTTTCTCTTCAGGACATAGCAATAAGGCCTCTTGGTGTTCATTGTCTCCCCAAATTTTACAAAGTTGCACTAGAACATACAATAAAAACTGATTACAAAATTTGAAAATTAGGATTTATTAAATTTGAAAATTAAAATAGTTCTTTTGAAAATAAATTCTTTAATCATATACCATACAACAGCTTTAGGTAGCCTAATTATTTATATTTAATAAAAAAAAAAGTAGCTTTAAAATTAATAATTAGAAAATCTTCAAAAACAGTATGGTAAGGAGAGGCCTTCCTCAATAATAATTGTACAGGCTAAACAAAAAATAATGGAAAACTTCAGTGAAAATGCCTATTCATTAGTTAAATGTTAAATTTTCAAGTTCTATTCATTAACAAAGGAAAAATGTAAATTTGTTCCAGTGATAGTTACATATTTGTTCTTTTTGTTATTTCACTAATAAACTGACTTTCAAGTTTGTCATTTAATTCAAATATATTTAAAAGCCAAATGAAAAAATATATTTAAACCTACAACATTCACACCAACTAGAATATGCCATGTAATTTTCATCTGGACTAACTGCCAAATCAAGTATGCTCCACCCAACATCTTGAGCAACTGTAGTTTTTACTAATTTAAATTTTCCATTTCTTGTGTAAAATAATCTTATCAATCTATCTTGACTGGCACTCATAAAAAAATTTCCATGGTCTAAATATGTGCCACAAAATATTTTTGTTTGAAATGATCCAACACCAGAGCAGTCATTGGGCAGAAAGGAATTTGATATTTTGCAGCAATCACCTTGTGTAAAACATATACTGCCATTCATTCCTCTCTGAAATCAATTTCATCAAAACTGGAATCTAATAATAAAATTTAAATTTAATCTAAAAACATTAGTATAATAAATAAAAGTAAATTACTATTCGAATGACAAATCATATTTTTTTTCAAAGAAATCATTTTAATTTTGTCCATATATAAAAGATTATTTGCATTTGCTAATAAATCCATATCCTACTTGAAACGCAAAATAAATAAAAGAAAAATTAATATTTAATGACAAAATAGCATGATAGACAAACAACTATTTAACAAACAATTTTGCAAAAATAAATTAATTAAATTAGCTTATGCTATACTATAACACTTTTATAACATTTAAGAAATTATTGCAGAAATCAAATATTTATAAAAATTTTCATAGCTTTATATTGAATATTGAAATTATTCATCATATTATGTAATAATAAAAGCTATCATACCTCCCTTGCACATATCATTCCAGTAACTGATGTTGGTCTTTCCTGACCTCTTTTATGTAAAACACCTGAAGATTGCTTTATAAATACACTAATTTCACTTTTCTGAAAAAAATTAAAATATTCATAAAAATTTTCTAGGTGTATTTATAAAGAAAAAAAGGAAAATATCTATGTTAAAACTAATATAATGTTTAGCATATTATTCTGAACTAAATAAATAACAAAATTGTTATATTTGCATATGCATTATATAATTAATTCATTGTATATTACTATATTTGAAAAATTTCCAAATTCTATTCAAATTTCTCATTTTGATTTAAATATTTATTTTCTAATAAAAATAATTTTTTTACTTAATATACTTTTGATTTAATTATATATATATGTTAATATTTTGATAAAACTCAATTTAAAATTCAATTTTATTCTCTTATACTTATATTATTAATAATGAAATAAAAAATTAAAATTATATTTTAATACTTTTATTATTAATAATGATGTTATGTTAATAAAAAATTTATTTTCAATATTTACATCTAAAGTTTCAGTATTTGGACTTGCTATCTTGAAAAAGGAGTTTCCAAATCCAGAAGGTGCTGGACCAGGAATGAAAGCTTCAAGACCATCATCTGAAGTCATGATGTGAATCTGCCCACTGTATTAAAGATACATATTGAAATAAACTTATACTTTAAATTAATCTGCAGAGTTAATAAGTTTAAAAATATACCTGAAAATTCTATGGATATAATGGAAACTATCATTTTGATACTTAACATCAAAACAAATAATGCAATTTGCTAATTTTCCATATTAATTAATTATTGAATCATCAATTGATCTATGGAGAAAATTCGTTCAGGTAAAAACAAAACGAAACAATTAAAACAGAGAACAAATAAACAAAGAAAAAATGATTAGTAACGTTCTTGACATTTTTACCTCAAAACGTAATATTGCAGCAAAGCTGTAAAATCAGTTTCTAGATTTGAAAAATCTCCTTCTGGCCGCGACCGACTGTGGCTATCGTCCATTCTTCTTGAACTGGACATTCCCATTCAAAATTATAATTTTTAGTCCAAAATTAAATAATACTTTTATTCTTCGTCCCATGCAAGAAATTCCTCAACTTCCTTTTTTTGTTACATTGCAGCCATCTTGAAAACCGAAGAGGAAAAAAGTGGGATGTGAAATAGTTCCCAAAGGAAAAAGAATCATGAGTTCGAAAAGGAATTGCATTGTTTTAGGTCCCGCATTATATCTATTTTATAATTGTACACCAGCTAGACTAAGTCTATATTCATTTCTTATGTTTGTATTGGTTTTCATTCTAACAATATAAATTTAATATTTGTGAACTTTTCCTTCTGATTATAAAATAGTTTATGCCAGAAGATAAATTTTATAGAATTTTTTCGTGCGTTTCTAATATGAACTATCGCATTTTTAATTATTAGAAGTTTATGGATTAATTAGATATAATTTTCAAGATGTTTAACATTGAATTCAAAATTGCGTTCTAAAACTCAAAGTAATCACAAATGACAAAATACTGCAATTTTTTTACTTTTTAGTATAAATTATTTGTCTATTATAACAATTTAAACAAATTTATCAGCATCAGTTATGCATTAAGTATTTATATCATGATTATAAGAAACAATGAAAACAATGCTGACTGAACTTAGGAAATTTTAAATATAATTACTACCAGTACTACCAGAATAGTTTATGCAATGACTAGAATTACATGTAATGTGAAAATCAAAAATTATCCTCTTTGTGTAGTAATGAATTTCCTATACTTCACTATTTTCCTATAAATCTATATTAAATTTATTTCCCTTAATTTTTTTCCTGATTTTAATTTACTTAATCCATATTTATTAATTCAGAATATTGGTGCAATACTCTAAGAATTAAACCTCTATATTATTATGTTCAGCTTATAGATGAAATATGAAATGCATGATGACTTGTTAATTTGAGTGATGAATTAATGTGATTTTAAAGAGAAAAGCTCTCATAATAAAGTTGTTGCGGTATACTATTAATTTGAAAAAGAAATAGACTTCAGCGCTTCTTTTTTTTCTTTAGAAAACTTAAATTTTAAATGATAGTTGAATGCTACAAAGCTGAATAATCCTTGTTTTAATTGCACAAAATTTTTTCTTAATGGTGTTATTTGACGACTGAAATAAATTAATTTTCTCTACCTATGCCTATGAATGAAAAAATTACTAATAAGATACATGTTTTATCTTATAACTTTTGCGTGATTAATTATTATTGCTTCTTTGATATGTCCGTTATCAGTTAGAAAGCCCATAAATTACTAAATCCATGGTCGATTTTTCTGCTGACTTCATGTTCTTTTGTCCTGCACTTAGTTTTTCCTCAAGCATACTATATTGAATTAATTAGTACTATAGTTAGTGCTAAAATGATTATTTTCCGTATTTTACAGAGCCTTGATCTTTTTCAAATAAAGCGCCTAAAATTGATTTATAAGGCATTTATTCCTACGGATTACATTTCCTTTTAGTCAAGCTAATGTAAATAACCGTTAGAAAAGTGATACCAAGGCGAATAATTGATGAAAATCGACAATATCACGTTGTTCGTTAGGGACTGATTTGATGAAAAGGTCATACTAAAAACAAAGAGACGAAAATTGTATGTAGATATAGATATTTCTGGATTTTCAGCAATTGCTTCGTCAATATATTAAAGAGTAAATTAAATTATGTATTTTGAAATATTTTTCTGCTAATTTAATATTACAATTATATGCGGAAACTACATTTACGGAAGGCCGTCATTGGGCATTAGAACTTCCTACAATCGAAGGTGAGCTACCATTCCTTTTTTTTCAATACTTCATTAAACTAGTTTTGCGTAAATTTTCCCTTCCGAACCGATTAGTTTTTCTTTTGAACCTAGTTTCTGGTTTTTTTTTCCTTTTGAATATACAAAACTGGAAGGAATAAAATATCATGATTTTTCTTAACGTTATAAAAAAAAAATAAGAATAAGGTTTGAAGCGGTGGTGCGTCAAACATTTTTCTCCCTAATATAGTTTCGAACAAACTTCATGACCCCAACAGTTTTTGAATTGTAAAAATTCAAAAATTTTATGAAATCTAAACGGATACTGATCTCTTTTGGGAGATGCCCCTGTACAATGAAACTCAAAATCAATAATGTAAATTGTGTAAACGCAGATAGTCAAATTTTATAACTCTGAGGTGTTTAGGTTACCACTAAGGGAAAAACGCTCCAAGGACTCTGTAGGAGTTTGATGTCCGTCTCCTTGCAAATTTCAGTCCGAAGACAAGATTTATGATATTCTGTCCTTCCATGTGTCAGTGACATGTCACTTTTATTGGCGTCAGACACGAAATTCGTGCATGCCTTCTCTTTGACAGATTATTCTGAGTTGGTATGATTGGGAATTCAAGAAAATTTCAGGATGTAAAAATTTTTCCAAATATATCTAGTCATATTATTGAAAAAAGAAAAAATTTTAATATTTAATTCGAATTCGAAATATCGAAAATATTTTCAGATTAGTTGACATTCAAAAGAGCAAGATTATTCTTTCATGTCATTTAATTGATGCTTGAACCTGAAAAAATATGAGTCATACTTTTTGGACTCAAAAACCTAAACCCTTGTGATATGAAAAATATTTTTTTTCTTACGTAAAAAATCCTAAGACATATCAAAATGCACACGTTAATTGTATTTCAAATTTGACTTTTATACTGTCTTAAGTGATAATTTTTCTACACCTACAGCTGTGACTAATGACATCTCGGGTCATTATAGGTTTGTATAAAAAAATATAGCATTTTTATTTAAGCATTAACTAACTAATCGATCGTAAATTTAATTAAGAAATATAAATAAAACTTTTCTAATAAAAAATGTATATTTCAATCACGCATTATTTTAAAATATCGATTATAGGAATTAATTAAAAATGTTGAGTACTAATAAATAACATTCAAATGCATATGAATAATGTTTAAGATTTATTGCGTAGAGCAATTATTTATTCGAGCTATTTTTATTTCCTTCATTTTAATATCAGACTAATGAATAATGAGCTATAAAGCTTATCAGAATGTAATAAATATATATTATTCAGAATTTTTTTTACATATTTGATAAATATTGTTTTAGGCATGACTATGTAATGAAAATACAGCATTCCTGATATAATTTTATTTTTATGAAAAAGCTGTCAATATGATCTTGTAATTACTTATCTGACATATTGATATTATGAATAAACTTTGATTATGTCAATATAGTGAAAAAAATAGCAGCGTCATTTTGCTCAAAATTTTATATTTGGAGTATTTTCTCCCCTTCACAATTATAAATCATTATTTAAAAACGTAGCAAATGGTAATATATGATAAGAATGCGATCGATTTAAAAAATATTTAAATTTATAAATTTGATTATTTGTTTAAATGAAGTCAAGAGCTCAAATCTATGTTTTATACACATTAATATTTATATTTTAATGGAGGAAAAAAACAGTGATGATTTCGCATCACCTTACTAAAAGAACAGTCATTTCAGTACAAGTAATTATTGAATTATTATTAATTTATAATCCCTTTCGAAATTATTTTAAAAATTGAAAATAAAAGAAAGTTGTATCCTAATATAAACGATGTGTTTTTATAATTTAATTTTATGAACTTTCAAAAAGAAGGAAAATTTTTCCAAGTTTTACAAAATTTTTAAAGTACAGTTGAATTGTTAGTGCAGACAGATAAAATCAGACTTCTTTTTCCTTCATCATTAAATGGGCTAATTTAATTGTAATATATACGCTTAACATTTGCAATGTATAAAAATATGACTTCGTTTCAGTCTTCGTTCTTGCCTATATGTTTTTCCTAAATTGCATTACATTTGACCGAAATTTCAAAATCAAACATAAATCACATTAAAAGTTTTTCCTCGTACCAGGAATTAAAAATTATCTTATAAATTTTGATGTGCGATAAATCAATATATATTTGCAAATATACAAATTTGGACCGTTTGGCTATTCAAAATGTCGCAAATGAAAACGACTCCATTTTGAAAAATTTATATGGTTGCTTTGTTATAAAATATCTTCCCATTTTCGTTTGATTTCCTAAATTTCATTTAATAGTAACTCAACCGACATTTTAATAATATGCCTAATAGCGCATGTTTTCTTGGCTTTTAGAAAAATTAAAATTGAAAATAAACGATTCAGTATTTCACAAATTGAACGAAATTCAACTTTTCGGCAATTCATCCATCACCTTTTAAAATGGCGATGCTATACAGATAACTATGCTTGCATCTCTTTCGATATTGCGATACATTTCATGCGATTAGTTTGATTAATTGACATCCTCTTTTCAATCTGTTCATTATTCATTGAATTTTCAGGTTATGAAACGGAGCCGAGTTTGGCCAAAAAGTTTTCTTTAATTAAACAAAACATTAATTCACAACCATTGAAAAATAAGCGGATACATCTGCGATCATCATTATCATCATGATAGTAGGATCATCATTCAGAGAGATCGATTGAAATAGGAATGGGAAGGTAGAAGGTACTTAACGAACTGAGTGATATGCAAAGATTTTTCGAGGGTCTTCGAGATGAAAAAATTTTGATTGCCTCAATTTAAAGGACGGTGCTTCTTTTAATAAAATCGATGATTTTTAATACTTACAAGTTCCTGTAGCATCGGCGATATTTGAATATTTAAATAATATTTTGGCTCTGAGCGTATCTTTTCGGAGCTAATCTGGAATCTATAAGGAAACTTAATCGTTTGAGAGTAACGAGCGTCGTTTTCGTTTCCGGGCTTACCAACCCCCAAAAATAAA
The DNA here is from genome assembly GCA_028565995.1 of Ricinus marginatus. Classification (NCBI taxonomy): domain Eukaryota; kingdom Metazoa; phylum Arthropoda; class Insecta; order Psocodea; family Ricinidae; genus Ricinus; species Ricinus marginatus. The sequence goes on from JAOWBB010012944.1 coordinate 44,130, forward strand.
TGTCGCAAGGTCAAACTAAATTTTTCCAAACAAACCGTGAAACCGTTACAAAAGTTTTTCTATTCGCTTTTTTTTGTGAATTATGGACGAGCAATAGTATTTTTCATTTTGTTTCCCGTTTTATTTTATACGTGGAATTTCCGTAAGAAAAAATTTACCACCGGAGCAGCGTTCTTTTTTCTCTTTTACGTGATTGGTCATGAGGAGAATGTTGAAAATTAACGAACGCCATTTTTAATAAAAATAACGGACGCAAAGCGGTAAGCATTCATCGGCGATGAGGAAATTTGTTCGTCTCCAGTCGAAAAAGAAAAAAAATCGCAATCCCTTTCGAAAAGTAAAAGGTCCCCGGCGCACGAAATGCTGAGAAAAATTCGTCGACACTCGGGAGCGCCTCCTTTCACGAACCGAAAAGAGGAAGTGGAAGTGAAGTGCGCACAGGCGCCTTAGAATCTGTTTCTGATTCGTTTAGCAAAGTCGCACAATGTCAAATATGTTACGTTCTGATTTTCGACGTTTCAGTCGAATTCGCAGGGCACACGCGTTCGGGGATGGTGGACGAGGACTGCATTGGGGAAATGCCGGTTAATGACGCGAGCAACAGACGCGGGTGCATACCCATTGTCTTTGTGAAGGGAACCCACTACGAAGTCGGCTACGACGTTGTGAGTTATTTTTAACCTTTTCGAATTGTTTTTTTTTAATTTCTTCTTTTCGACATCATGAAACTCTAAAAAGAACCCGAGCACCAGTTGTAATTGTTTTAAAATGGGTGTAGAATTCTTGCGAAGATTGTAATGAAAAATAATAATAATAACAATGGTATTCGGGCTTTAAAAGCAAAGATTTGCAAATACAAAACCGCCATTTGGCCATTTTTGCTCGGCATCGCATTGTATCTTGGGAGAAATAACATTAAAACCAGTCACAAACATTTAGCACTATGGTTGTATTTTAACTAATAAAAAAGCGGTAATGTAATATGAACAAATTGTATAGGGTAATGATATTGGAAAAATAAAAACAAAATGCAATATTTCAGGGTCGCACATTCGCTTCCATAATAGAATCCTTTCTGGAAAAACATCCTGAACTAAACGATATTTTCATACCTTTATATAACACCAAAGAGGGGAAAGCCATATACGATGAAACTCTTCAAGCCATGAAAAAGGAATATCCTCAGTATGTGTCAGAATTGCAAGGTACGGCTGACGGAGCCAAAGTCCCATTTTACAAGGTAAATACATATAAAAATATATATGTGTGAAATATGCTGTGTGTACATATAACTAGTACTACACTAATAGTAGCCAAAATAAACTTTGCTATATACATTTTATAAAAATAAAACATACAGCTGTGAATAGTTAAATGTGAATAAATAACGTAGTTAAAGCATCATGCAAAAATAATAACGCGTTTAAGCGTTAAAAGAATAAATGTCACGATTTCGATTTTGTCTTTTTTTTCATTCCGGGATACAAGAAAGAAAAATTGCTCATGATAAAAATGTTTTTTTTTTTTGCAATGAATAATGCGGGATTAAATACGCTAGAGAAATCTCCTAGTCCGGGAACAGCTAAACGCATTATTTATTAAGTTAGTAATCGGAGATTTTCGATTCGCCATTTTATGCGCAAAAAACCAGAAATGGCCTTCTTGTTCCGTTCCGGGGTGACCATATCCGGTGACTGCCTCATGGAGGGTGTCAGGCACGATTCGTCCCAGTTTGCCGAGCATCCCCCGCGATTACCTTTACGTTAAAAGTGCAAAGGTTCGGAAAGCGAAGCCCCTTTTCGCGGCGATTGGAAATGTGTCAGGCTCTGACGGCAGAGAACGAAGCGATAAATCCTCGTTTGGATCTCCCATGCGGATTCGATATTGATTTTCACGTTCCGATCGCCGTCCTTCCGAAGGTGAATTACATAACAAGGGCAAAAAAAAAATTAAATAATCAAGCGCGCGCATATATCATTAAACGCCAAGTTTTTGGAGCCGAAAAATGCGACGCGGCAAACGAAATCAACATTTGGAAGACCGATACCTGCGTGCAGGTAGCTCGGACCTTTACCCAGCCTAAAGGTTTCCGACCGGAATGGGCAAATTCGGTTTTTCCCTTTTCTGTTTTCTTTGCTCAGGAAAACTGATAGTTATTTACCGGCGTTTTCATTCGAACAGCTCTTTCTCCTTCATTTGGACGACATTCTGCCGGGCATCCTCGACTCTCGACCGGCGAAGTGCACAGGCGACGAATCCGGGAACGTAAGGTTCTTTTCTTTCGATTGTGCGCGCGTGGTAACGCAATGAAATGTTATGTAAATTCTGAAAATCTTTTTCTCAGGTGATGCGACGTATGGACAACGGCGCAGGATGCAGCACGGTGATATGCAACATGCCCGGAGAGGTGGGGAATCCGATCCATAGGTTTAACGTTCGAAAGTTTCCGAAATAGCGGTTGGGGCGGTCGGCTAAAATTATGATTTTCCTTTATTTTCCACAGGAAATTCTAACCCACAACGAGGATGCGCTCTCTGAGTCCATAAATCATTTTTATTTCGTCTCCGCCCATATCACCTCGGATGGAAACCAGGGAAAATGGAATGTAAAGGAGGAAAAATTCGTGTCTTTGTGCTACGCGGGAACTCTGCCGGGATATACGATGAGCTACAACCACCACGGTTTCGTTTTCACCGTCAACACCATATGCGTAGAGTCGCCAAAATCTGGAAAAACGCGTAGGTTACAAAAAGGAAAATGAAACATTAAGCGAAATTGCAGAAACTGAATCGTCCAAATCGGTTGTGTACACAACAGGGAGCGAGTGTATACACACGAAATTGATGCTCACTTAAGATAATCTTTTTTTGGATCACAAATTTCTAGTTTACCTTTTTAACTCTGTATTTACTCTTCGTCACGAGAAGACAAGTTATGTATCTTTCATGCACCAATATCAGAATTCTGTCGGTGTGGAAGCAACCAATGCAACAGCATCTTCTCCGACCGTTTCGTCCACAAATTCCCGTTAACTTTCCAGCTAATCTGTTTTTTTTTTTCAACTTTCAAATACAAGCCATAAGAAATTTCCTTTGGCAACAATCAACTGTCCAGGAGTCACGTTTCTTCGTTTCTTTGACGTTTTATTGACAACAATTTTTAAATAGCCAGGACGTTTTTGACGAGATCGCTGCTGGCGGCAGAGAATTTGAGGCAAGCCGAGCAAATGATGCAGGACAGAGGCTCCGGGATCGGCAACGGCGTGTCCCTGAACCTGACGTTCCTCAAAGACAAGCCTATGACTTTTTACAACGCAGAAATAGCTCCTCCTTCTAAGAAGGACGTAGAATCGACCCTCAGCATCGTGCCCGTCGAACCCGGAAAATATTTCTACCACTGCAACAGGTGAGGAAAAGGATTTTCTCAATGGGAAGATTTTCAGAGGGATTTTCAGAATCACCGTTGCTTCCGTTGTTGTAAGGCAATCGAAATGCCCAGTTCTGTCTTTTAAGGTTCTTGAGACTTGATATACCGGAACTGAATGGGCGCGCGGTGAAGAGCAGCGTGAAGCGGCACGAGGTTATGGACTATCTTCCGAGTCCTAAAAGCACGAAAGACGTCATAAACATCATCGGTGACGAATCGAATAAGACATATCCGATTTACCATAGCACCCTGAATGGCATCGTAACTACAATTGCAACAGGTTGGAACTTTGAAAAAAAAAACAAAACAAAAAATGTGACAATAACATAAAGCATTTAATTTAGCGTTTTTATAGACCACCAATTCCGATTTTCCGGCTAATAAACGGGGACCTTCAGCGTTTCCTTAACTTCAAGTTTTCAATTTTAACAATTTCCGTTTCAGGCGTGTTCAACTTTAGCGACATGACTTGGAGCGTTTATTCGAAAAATCCAAAACACAACGAACCGCTTATGGTGCTGCCCATCATCATAAAAGATTAAACCAGATGAATATCTGATTGGAATTAGAGACAAAAAAAAAACAATCGGTGCTTAACTTATACAAAAAAATTTCACCTAAAAAAGGCGTAGACGGATTAGGTAAATGCTAATAATTTATTTTATTGTATACAAATTTTAAAATTAAAAAAAGAAACTTAAATTTAAAATTAATAACAGAATTTTACCATTATATATACCTTATTCATCGCTCGACATTGCCATCGCTGCTTAAGTTTGTTAATTTGCCATCATATATGTAGGATGAAATATTTTGACGATTCTAGGCTTAGAAAGCGATCAAACGTTTACGTAATAATATAATTAGGCATACCCATAAGTACTCAGTTGCTCTCAAAGCAGATAGCTCCTGCATCGATTTTCCGCGATAAAAAATTTTTATTAAACGATAAAATGAATTTCGTGCTTGCTGATCGGATGCTCTCTGCCTTATTTCCCAATTACGTGTTTTAGGGAAAAACCAGAAGGAAATTTTTCCGTTTTCGGAACGTTTGCCGGAAATTTTCATCACGATGCTCAAAATGAGCTGTGCCTCAACATCTCAAGCAATGCCTGGAGATAACGTAATATATGTAACGCATATTACGTAAGTAATAGCGTAAAGCTTTTTCGTCTCCGCGATCGTACATCGACTTCCGCGGACTGACGATAGTTTTCAAGAGCAAGCGTCTTCATATTCGAAAATAGATTCTTAACAACTCCACCAGCGGACTCCGAGCTATAACTTTTCGAACATGTAATTAAAATTTCGAAGACAATCGCTTTGGTTGAATTCGTTTCAGGTTCGTTTCAATCTGAAGATATGATCAAAAATGTAAAAGTTTTGTTTCTTTTGCGTTTAACACTCTTGCATCGGAAATGAGCGATTACTTATGGATACCTCTCCTTGTATAAATTTATATCACATTACATTCGTATTTAGGTTTCGTAATGCGTACATAAAAATCAATCGATAATGATAATGTCAATGTCGTATCGAAAAAGGCGAACAACAATTTACAAAAAAAAAAATATATATATATATATATAAAATTTTATTTATGTCCATCTGCAAAGCTGCCATTCATCAAATGACATTACGCCCAATATTTAGGTTTAGTAATGCATTGTCATACGTGAGGTCAACCTGCCAATTACAATTAAAAGCAGGCTATCTCGAAATGGTAGCCTTACAGCTGCGTGGATGGTCAAATTATGAACATTAATGCGAAACATTTAACAAAATTTGAATCCGAATACAAATTTTCATTTTGAACAGAGATGTCAAGCTAGCGGACTGTAAATGATGCAGCTGGGTTGCAAATCGAAATTCTTTATCTTTCAGCATTCGTATGTTGTCAAACGAGTGCTTTCCATCGATTTAAATGGGATATTTTAATGTTTAGTCAAAACACTCTAATATGAGTAAGAATGAAATAATTCTTATTGCGGAAAATATTTAAGTTGAATATATAATAATTTAAAATTTTCTTCAATTAAACAAAAACAACAACTTTTTTACCATATATTTCTGATCACGTTTAATACAAAGAATGCTTTGAAACAATAAGTATTTCTCATCTGCTTTGCTATTTTATTTTGAAGGTACAAGTAAAAGTAGAATTTCCGATTATTTTCAAAAAAACAAAAATTTTCTCCCGCAAAAGCTTGACACCGCTGATTTACAGCGCAGTTTTAAATAAAAAAATTTTTATAGCAATTATTTTAAATCACTTAACAAAAGCATAGTGTAATTTATTATAAATTACATAATTAATTTGATTTATCTAACTGGAAATTATTAATATGTGTTATCATTAATTAAACACCTGGAAAATTAATTATTTTTACGATTTTAATTATTTTTTTAGTTATGGCCGCAGTTCAACGCTGAACGCATAAGCAAATAAAACATTTCAGAGAAAATGTTTGTCCAAAATGAAGTTTTTGGCTAAGCAAGTTGTTAACACGTTCATAATTCGAGCATCCCGTTGTATGTGCCGCAGATTTCCATCCGCGACACATTTACCGTCCTCATCCTCCAGAAGGCATGGGTGACTGCAGTGAAGAAATGGTGCGGCACTGCCCTCCAAAACCTCCGGGACGCCACGATGGCTTTCTGTTACCGCCATTTCCTCCTCCGCCAGTACCTCCGTCCCATCTCTGATTGTTCAGATACTGATTACCATTATTAGTCCAACCCGGACTGATAAGGGTTTGAAAGCTTAAAAAAAAAAAACTCATAATTTTGCATATAAAAATATATCATTCTTATTAAACAACTAATTTAATAATAATTACGCGTAAATGACCACCGCTGATATAAAAAAATTTAAACAAGATGCAAATAAGACACATTATAATGGAAATTTTTTAATCACAAAAAAATTGTAATTAGATTTTTCAACATAACACAGCAATCTGGAAAATTAATTCACTGGATGATCAAATTAAGTGTAACCATAGTTTAAATGTTTGTAATTTTCTCAAACATCAACATAAGGCAAAGAAACTTTTTGACAATTTATTTAATAATGCTCTTATCTGAATTTCAGTAATATAGGTAAAGGCAATATTAGATTTATGTAATTTATTAGATGTAATGAGATAATCAAAAACTTATAGGTATATACATAGATGTAAATAGTAAATAGGTCTTGCAATATCATATTGACAGTTGTTTCTAAATAATAGCTGATACAATATGGTCTCAGCTTACTATTTGTGAAGATGGTCAAAAAATTTCTAATTTGAAAAATCCCTTAATCTTTGTGAAGATTATGGAAAATTTCTCCTAATTTTATTTGTTACAAAAAATTTGGTCACACACTATTAAAAGCATGTGTCCCATTACCAATCAGAAATAATTGTCTTGAGATACTAAGCACTTAACAACATTGTGCTGAAAACTTTATGTATATTTTTATACAGGCTGCTTTGTTTAGATATACTATTCTATGCTTTCATATCAAAGAAAATACATTTGAAAAATAATGTTTAATGCAAAATTTGTATAGCATTTGTCAAATTATATGATTCAATGCTGAATTAGAGATCATCCACTAATGTGCATTAACATATTTAACAATAATTTACTAATGGAGGAAAGAATCTAAAAGGCAAAACTTGCAAAAAGATTACACCTTTAAAAAGAATGTAACACAAATTTTTCAGGAAAGTTCAAAGTGGAAAATTGCACAAAGTGCACCAGTGAAGCAGCATTAAGACTAAATAAATTAGTTAAAATGATATTGTTTACAATATCTGAAAAGAAAGAACATAATCAACAAATTAAATTGTAAAGATAATCCTTAATTTATGAAAAGGATCAAAATTTCCAAACATTTTACAAGATCACTTTAGAGCAATATCAATTTACAAAAAAAATACAATGCATATACTATGTAGAATAAATTTAATGTATTATTTTTTTCTTTCAACATTAAATTGTTTATAAAGAGTAGCACCAATCACTAGCAATATAAATGTTTTTTTTTTATTTTTTGAGCACGCAAAAATAAATCTGTATTGCGTAGGGAAGAGCAAATATTTATGTTCTTATAATTAATTGTCGAATACATTTATAAACTTACAATGCAATTATAAAATTTAAACATCCCCAAAATATTTCTTTGAGATTTTTATGCCAAGGTTTTTCTCCTATACTGCCATCTGAAAAAAAAATTTTATGTGAAATTATTTCAATTTTTTTTTGAATTTTTAGATCCCGCATTAAATTTAATCAAATTTTAAAATTTAGATGTTATCTTTGTCATGACACATTCTGATTACAAATGTCGTTTTATTGCATATTAAAAATCATTTTATAATTTTCCTCCTACATCTTATGCTTCACATAAGTACTCAAACTTTATTCAAAAGGAATGATTTCATATGAATGACTCTTTAATGTCTTACAAAGGTCACAGCTATAGCATTAATAATAATTCAATATTCAGTTACCTTACCTGAATTAATATACACCATTTTTCTAATCAATATGAAACAGAAACGATTGCCATGTTACATCCGCTTACGAAATTTGGGAATTGCCAACGCTTAAAAGCGTACATTCGAAATTTTAGTCCTTTTTTCTCAAAGGTTTAAGCATATTACCATGAAATTTTTACATCACGTGATCATTTTCAGCGAATAAGATGTTGAACTAGAATCCGCCATGTTACTTTATGTCGCAAGTGAAAGTGAATTAGTCAGTTTTTGGTAAATTAGACATTTTTAAAGAGCCAATGTATCTAAATTCTTAGTTATAAAAATGGCAAAGGGGGGTAATAATCAAAGAAGCAATCATTCACGACTCATGAAGCCATACGATGCATCAAATGTGAGTACCATGATAGGTGAAACAAGGTTCGCGCGAAACGCTGAAAATAGATCATGGCCAATAGATTAGCATTCTAACGACATCCCCCCCCCTCGATTTAAGCCGGAGAAAATTTCTTTTCTCATTCTTTTACATACTTGAACTATGTAATTGATTTGGAGCTTGCGTTTTTCTGCTTATTCGTGATGACTTTTCATATCTACATGTGCTTCTCGGTTCTCATCGATGGCTGCTTCCATATATTGTGATTACATGACGCGCGAGGTGTTTCTTATAAGCAATTACTTACTGAAAAAATTTATTTTAACATTTGAAAAATAACAGAATGTGGCTGTATGCGGTTTAAATAAGCTAATCATTCATCCACGAATCCCTAAATGTGATAAAATTAATTATGTGGAATATGTTAAAAAGAAATAACCATCCATGAATTGAAAAACCACTGATATAAATCATTTAAAAAATTTTTATTTTAGGACTTGCTGAATTTTAAAATTCGGCCAGTCTGCAAAGTGAACTTAAATCCTTTCATTTGATTTAATATTTATTCTTAAAGATTAAATACTTAAAGTGCATGTATTAGAAATTAAATTTTATGGTTAAAAAACTTAAAATTCAGCACTAACACAAAATGCTGCCTTATAAATTTCAGTTGATTTCATAAATCATTATGTCTCAAATTTAAAATATCAACTGCAGTTACATCCCTAATATAATTCATTTTATTTTATATTCTTCTCAGTTTATTTTCTAATTACTGTATCAGAAATTATATGTCTAATTAAAAGTTTAAGTAAATTATCAATAATACAAGGCCAGTTCACAGTCATTTTTTAATTCTACTATTACATCTTCTTATTTAAAGAATTATTATTTTTAGTCTATATGTAACAATGATCTATAAAAAGAAGCATGTTGAGATCAAAGAATGCACTATTTTTTCAAGTTCTCTTTTCCTAAGTCTTATCAAGTCAAAGTTTTATATTATTTTGTATAAACTTTAGTATTTATTTTTTTATTAATATTATTCTGTCATTAATATACTTTATAATGCTTCATTTACATGCTATTTTTTCAACTTTTTGTTTTCTTGCAGAGTTTTGTAAAGAAAGTAGCATTACGAGTTAGTGATTACATAGGAGGATTGTTTAGATCATCAACTACGCCACATGATTCAACTTTAGCAGATAAGTCATCCTTCAAACCAGCTGATGGTGCAAGTTCAGCTCATTCGCATCATGAAGCAGTTGACTCAGCCAAAACAATAGGAATGCCTAATTCTTTTGAAGATGGTGTGAATGATTCACCTGCGAAGCGAATGAAGTTTGGGTCAAAAAGAAAATTTGTTACAGACCAACCTATAAGCCCTATAACAAGTACAAACAGTTTATTTCAGGCTAGTAGTGTTAATCATGATTTTAATATTCAAAATAGTGAGGACTTTATAACTTCTGCTGCTGGACCCAGTGGTTTACAAAATCAAAAATATACAAATGCCATTTCAACTGGGGCATCATCAAATACAAGTATCAAAGCTAATGGAGCCACAGATAATCATTCAGATAGCAGTGAATCAACAAGTGGATGTTCATCCTTAGTTCCTCAGTCAGATAGACTTTCTCAATCTGCCTTTGTTAGTAACTCTAGAAAAAAGACTTTGGAAGACAAATTACAATATGGTAAGAAAATGCTTGCCTTAAAAGAAAAATGTAATTATAAAAAAATGAATTTTTAAAATATTTTCAATTCTGATGCTCTTGATTGTTTGTGGAAATTCCATGAATTTCAGACTGGAAGGCAAAAATATTTTGGGGTATTTGCATTCAATCTTCCACAATAAGATGTTAAATCTGAACAAATTATAATCTGAGTTTGTGACTTATAATTGAAAACATTAAATTTATTTAATCATATTTGTGGTACCAAAACAAAGATTTAAAGTAGTGAAAAAAATAATGCTGGATTTCAACATTATTTTCACAGTTAATTAAAAATTTTAAGAATTACTTAATAATTAAATCAGTCAAGGAGAACAGATTTAACAGGTTTCTACCAATGGATTGTTTAAATTTAATGTGAAGAATTATAATAGACATGTTTTTATTTCACAGCAAGGCAATTGAAACAGTCAAGTGCATCTATGTACTTCAATAGAAGCATTCCAATACTAAATGATTCTACTGCTAGCAGAAGGAAACCTTCTTTTGATGTATCTGCTTATGGAGCACCAATTTTTGTGAGTTGAAATTTTTTTTAATATAAGAAATCAGTCATAAAAGGAATCGTTAGATTTTGAACCATTTAATGAAAAAAGTCGAAAATACAAAATTTTCTATTTTATTGTTAAAAAATGCATAAATCTTTGGTATAATATAACAAACAAATATTAACTTAGATTAAATTTTATAAAATTAATGAATTTATTTTAAAATATAAAAATATTAAAGAAATTTATTTAAAAAGTGAAATAATTTAACCGTTTTTTAAAATTTGTAACAAAGAAAAAGACCTAAATTATTATCCAAATAAACATTTATTTGATAATAATTAGATTTTTTAATTTCGTTCTTTGAGCATATGCTTGATTCTAAAAAAATGAGAAAAAAAATGTCATTTCAATTTGCAGGATAAATCATCTGTCAGGGAAAAAATGGTGAATTCCCCGTTTTATACAGGACAGACTTCCTATGGCGGAGCTTCTGCTTATAGAAGGTCAAGAACTACATTTTCTTCTCAGCAAGGTAGAAGAAGTATATTTGAAAGAAAAGATGGATTACAAATACAAGTTAAACCGTCCCATCAGGGTACTGCAGAAGATCTAAGTAATATGAGTCATACAGCCAAAAGAATCTTGGAAGCATTGGAACAGTTTTCAACTCCAATTAGTGATGCTAAGAGAATACCAGTCAATTCCGCAAATCCACCTTTAGGAGCGAAACGTAAAAGAATTGAAGAATCATTGGATTCTCGGTTGTCAATACCTTTTCCGAAAATGCCGAATTCTAATCAAACGAAAACTCCATTAATAAGTGGCTTAAGTGTACCAACAATACCGGATTTATTGAAATTGAAACGATTAGGAAAAATTCAAGATTCAACTGCTGCAGCAAGACAAGTAGCAGTTGAAAAGCCAGAATACTCATTGCCGACAGAAATGCAGCAAGAGAAGCATACCGGCAAAATTGTGTTAAAATCAAAAGATAAGCAAAAGGAGGTTGTTTTAGAAAAGCCACCAGAAGTTAATTTACCGCAAATCTCTCTACCAATTACAACATTACCCAAATTTGACTTCAAATTACCTCCAGTCGTTGCATCCACTCGTGGTAGTCAAAGTGTTTCGGAATTGAATAAGTCATCAAATACAAGTAAAATCTCCGATATGAAGCTCTCGAACACAAAATTTAAATTTTCTCCACCAATTGTTTTGTCTATGCCAATCAATGTAAAAAAATCGGTTCAGAAAAATAATTTCACTTTTAACGCACCTCTTAAAGCTGTTACAAAGAAGAGTCCATTGGAAAATTCTGTTTCGTCAAATTTATCGAATTTTATGTCAAATGAAGCGGTGGCAAAATTGAAGAGAAAGTCGATAAGTGAAAAGCCAAATACTACACCGAAAAATGAACCTCTTGTTACTTCAGGTAGTGTAATGGATTTGTTACGTAAAACACTTGAAAATAATAAGAAATCAGAAAATGAGTTTCTTAGCGAGAAATTGAAACCTGTAAATGATACATGGGAATGCAGCAATTGTTTAATTCGAAATCTTAGCGATTCTAAAAACTGTTCCGGATGTAAATCGTCCAAGCAAAGTGTTCCATCAAATGTCAATTCAAGAACATTGGGTGTTAGTTCGGCCACAAGCGTACCTAACACTGAAAATAAACCCATTACTGTCACAAGTGGATTTGGAAACAAATTCAAGCCTCCAAATGATTCTTGGTCTTGCAAGGAGTGTTTTGTTGTTAATACTTCAACAACGACTAAATGCATTGCTTGTGAGAGTCCAAAATCTCAGTCAACACCTGCGAACGAAACCAAAGCAATGCCGCAGTCTTTACCAGTCGGAAATGGTTTTGGCGATATATTTAAAAAGAAAGAAGGACAGTGGGAGTGCACCGTGTGTCTTATAAGAAACAAGGAAAGCGATGTCAAATGCGCCGCTTGCGAAAATCCGAAACCAGGCATAAAGGATTCTAAGACAGAGTCTCTTAAATTTAGTTTCGGAATGCCAGCAGAGACAGGCAAATTTCATTTTGGAATTGATAAAGCCGGCATTGGAAAAGAAGAAGTAAAGCCTTCACCAGCAGCAGTTGCAGTTACTTCGGCGCAGTCTGTCGTATCCCACACTGGATTTTCTGTTAAACCTCTTAATTCAATAGAAACTTCTCACGGTGTTTTTACTTTTGGAATTCCTCAAGTAAATGCCCAACAGAAAACGGAGAAAGCACCGGAGGAAAAATTAGAAGCTCCAAAAGCAGTGGAGCCGAAAAAAACTGAAACAGTAGCAGTTGCTGAAACCTCGATCAAAAACGATTCCGAATCCAAGAGTAATACGACGCTTTCCGATAAAATACCTGACTTTAAATTTGCAGAAGAACAGGAGAAAAATAATTCTGAAGTTTCCATGGAAGTGAAAACCGACGAGACCTCAAATGTAAACGTGGAGTCAGCCACGAAAAATTTTGTGGCAAAACCATTTTCATTTGATATTGGAAATAAAACCTCTTCAGCGCCAATGTTTAGTTTTGGCTTTCAAGATAAAACTATTAAACCAACTGGAGAATCTGAAAATACCGTGAATTCTACTAAAAGTATTTTTGATACTAGTGTAAAACTACCTGAAAATGCACAGGCATCCAGTTCAGGATTCACCTTTGGACAATCGAATCCAATCGCCATGCCTATTAGTATGAATAATATTGGCGGAAATTCTGATGTAAATAAATCTTCCCCGTTCCCCAAATTAAATTTTCCAGAAAAACACGATCAAAATGTCTCAATAACAAGTGCTTCTATTGTAGATGTAACAAAAAATGTGGAAAAAATTGCAGACTTTACAACAACATCCATAACTCCTTTCACGACAACAAATTCTGTTTTTGGAAATTCTTCAATTTTTAGTGAGTCTAATGTGAAGCTAACTTTTGGTGTTGGAAATAACAACAGCACTCCTAGTTTCGGAGGTGTTATGAAACCGACTAATTGTGGAATAACAAATCTTAATGTTAGTGCCGCTAACACTGGGTTTCCGTCTGCTACTCCAATTTTTAGTTCTAATTCGAATATTTTTAATGGTCCTTCTGTACCTTCCATAACAAATACTTTCGGATCTGCTACTTCAACGGCAACACCGTCTTTTGCATCCACAAATTCTCAAGGATTTGTCAACAACGCAGAGCCTGGATTCCGCCCCACTAACGAATCAACATTCACATCATCGGTTCCATCATTTGGCAATTCTAACTCTCAAATTCCTAGCTTTGGAATTTTCAATCGCCCCACAACAAATTTTGGTGGCGCTGCTACTTCCGGATTTGGTGCTAATGCAACTCCTACACCATCGTTTGGATCTCCGTTTGGACAACCTGCCAGCGCTCCGGAGAAGCCGCTGGCTCCTTATATATTTGGAGAAACTAACAACAATATTTCTTCGACGACAACTCCAGCTTCTGCTCCTACGACCGCTCCTAACGTATTCAAATTTGGAGCGAAACAAAATACCGAACCATCTAAATTTCCTAATAGTTTCGGTCAGAGCAGCAGTACTCCGTTTACTTTCGGTAATCCGAATCCATCGGGGAGCTTATTTGGTGGCTTCAACCAAAACAAAACAGGTGATCCCTTTGGAAATAGTAATTCTACTTTTGGGAATCCTAATGCAACACCTTTTGGACAGAATAGCGCCCCTGCTACTTTCGGAGGTTCGTCGCAAAAATTCGAGTTTGGTGCATCTCAGCAGGCGCAATCAACTCCGCAACCGTTTCAGTTCGGAGCCTCAACACCTCAGACTCAAGCAAACTCGGCGCCAGCTACAACTTTTAGCATGTGTGTGCCACAGAAATTCAATTTTACCGGAGGACAGGTGACGACTTTTCGGTAAGTATTTCAACACTTGAGTCTGGATGCTTTCATCTCACTAATTGCAAGTCATGCTGCCATTTTCGAAATCTTAAAAGTTGATAAACTTTGGATATTAATATTGTTTTATTTTTTATTAATTTCTCTTTATAGCGCCACTCCATCATCGTCGTCATCAACAGCGTCGACTTCGCGAAGAGTTATCAAAGCATTTCGACGGACGCAGCGGTAAGCGAAAAATATTTCGCAAATATGGAAAGAAGTCAGTCGTTGCTACTTACAAAAGCGAGAAGCAGACAGAGCTTTGGGAAGGAGGTGGACGAAGTTTATGGCAGATTTCAATAATTTAGCCTTTGAGGAGAAATATTAGTAAGAACAATATATTAAAATGGAAGTAATTTAAAAAGTTATATTGAGATTATAAACCGAAATAACATTGCCCTGGGAGTTTTAAAGTAAATTGAAAGAGCTAATTTGTATTATATGTAGGAATAACAAGATTATATAATTTTCCTCAAAAACAGTTGCACTTAATGGAGTGTTTAGTAAATCCATTACTATAGGGTAGGGGGCAATGGCGGCAAACGATGAAGAGAAAAATCTGGTCTGGAAAATCAGATGAATGACTTATCGATGTCATGAAATAAAATGGTGTTTTTTCTTTTTGGTAATTTTTTAAAATTAATACCCAAGCGTTGAAGATAAAAAAGTGCGCCAGCAAAAAGTTTTTATATTCAACCTAATAGTAAAATAATAGTTTTATTTGAACGAAATTTAATGAGAAAGGATTTATCGAAAACGTCATTTGTTCGATTTGTAAGAATTTAATGCCTATAGTCAACTACTATGCGACGGTGGCAAAAATTGACTTAGAAAGAAATAAATATTGTGTGTAAATTATTAATGTTGATTGTATCATTACGATCTACAAGCTTTTCAATGCCAATTTAGTTTTTGCTGCCGTTCCACATTGCAAATTAAATAAAAAAAATTAATTTTGATGTATTTGTTTTTTTAATAATCATATAAAAAAATCGACGGATAAGACCTATTTCTTAAGGTAATATGTATATATTAAACTTAGTTGATTCTCTTTAAAAGGTTATAGATATAAAAAAAAGTGGAGTCTAAAAATGTTTTCGGGGGAGAATAAAAATGGACAAGGGTAGGGGTTAGATTTTGTAAATTGTTTTGAACGTCCGAAACAGGAAATTTTTTAACCCCAAAACAGTCCATATACATTTAAATATAGTAAAAAAGATTTAAAAAATTTTTTTCGCCTTATACAACTAATCGGAGCATCAAAATTATTGCTTCTTTTGACTTAGGAAATCGGGGAATTGAAAAGGATTTGCAATTAAGGACCACTTTTTTTCTTTATATTTAAATTAACGCTTAGAAGTTATTGTGATTATTGCTCTTATAACTAACAATCCCATTAAATAAAGATGTTGCGAAACCGCGATTTATAATTTAATAATTTAACCAGCCCTATATTCATGTATATTTATTAGCCTTTTATATATATATAGAAAAGAGAAATCATTTCTTGTCGCAAAATACCTTAACCTTAACGAGGATTCATTTCTTGAAAATAGACAGCAAAAAATTGCGGTATATTCATAGCAAGAATCCAGAATTTTCATCGAAAAAGCCTAATATATTTCTTCGTTAAATAAATAAATAAATAAATCGCCCCGCTCCCCCTCCCCCTACAAAATTTACCATTCGCATTACAGTTACGAAGACGAATGTCGTGCTGTTGGGGGAGCAAAAAAAGAAATTTTTAATTAAAAATTAGCTTTTAAGAATTAGCTTTGTATAAAATTAATTCGTTTTTAAGGTTTTTCGCCTAGAATCCCAATATTTCGAGAAATTTGTTGAAAAATGGCATTCAGGTTACAATTGGGAATTATAAATTCTTTTTTTCTGCTGAGGATGAGAAAAAATACAGGTCATCATATTTATTATAATCACCGTGAATACTAGCAATAGTATGATTATTAGTTGTTATGATGATGATGATTATATTATTATTATTATTATTATTATTATTATTATTATTATTAATTATTATTATCTTTAATTAAATATTGAAAAAAACAAGCACGAGGTTTTTGAATTAGATTTAAAGAATGAAAAATTATTTCCACTTTTTCCCGTTAA